>NW_015149044.1:386664-415963 GCF_001465965.1 Polistes dominula | reverse complement strand
TTTTTTTTTTTTTTTTTCATATTATATTGAAATGGTATAAAAATTGAAAGATTATCGCCGAAATGACACGAGTGATCGAAAATCTATTGTACCTATTGATTATTATTCATTGATCGATTAATCATAATTCGTACGCAATGCAATGACATTTATCGAATAGAATTAATAATAATATTCGAATTCTTATTGTTAGACTTGTGTACTCTATGTTCCTTATATTTAAAAGAAAAGAAAATAAAAAGAAGAGTAGAGAGAAAAATGGCGGAAAAGAAGTTTATTTTTCCGGCAAGGTGCGCTTGAAAATTCGAAGAATCATTCAGGTTTTTTCGAAGCCTTTAATAAATATTCTAGATAAATCGTACGTACGTTTTCTTGCGCCATACTTGCACTATAATAGAAATAAGAAATCGTGGTTCTAACATGATGTCTTTCGTAAATGTACTTTCATCGATTAGTATGCGTCGTCCAAAAATCTGACACGAGAAGATAAGTTTAATGAAGAGATAAACGAAACTAAACTATCTGCATAATCTCACATTTTGTTACAAGTTGTTACACCCGTAAATTAGATATTGTACGATACACCTTGTACGTTCAACGAATTCATTTTATCGGCTATATGTAAAATGTATTTTTTGTTGCGATCATTTTTGTTTTTCTTTTTTTTTTTTTTTTTTACGATTAGATCATTGTTAACATTGTTATACTCGTGATAATATACAGTCTGATTAAATTATAATACGTAACTTTCGTATCGGCTGTTTAATAATGATCAATTTATTTATCAAAGTGAAGAAAAGTGAAGAAAAGAAATGAACGGGATAAATTTGAATCATCGTACTTTTTAGCGATAGTAGAAAATAACAGAGATGATCGCAAAACTTCTCGTTAGTCTCGTTTTTCGAAATTTGTCATTTGAGAGACTCGTTTCGTAGTTAACGCTTCTCCCAATGTTGTTAAATAATGCAACATTGCATGAGAATTATGAAATAAACTGACCAATAATATTTCATGCGCAAGCTTCCTACTGTGTATACCTATACATATTAAAATACATGTTGGCAGGTTAAGAATTTCACTCTAGTATTGATAAATATATGTTATAACGGATATAATTAGTCATTTTATTATATCAGTGTTTTACATCGAATGTGCAAACGAATTTTAGATTTGTTCGTAAAGTTTGAAAAGGATTAGAAGGATCATCATTTTTGCGTATGAGTATGATGGAAACGTAGAACGGATGATGAATGAGTTTAAATGCAATCAGTTTTACAAAATGCACGTTATCACGAAATGCGTATCTTTACGAGAACGTAATATTATTGCATAAAAGCTAATTGCAACTATGAATATCATTGAGTTTATGTAAGGTTTTTGTATTGTTAAATGATTTTCAAATAGCTGATGTAACTTAGTAATTATATGCTGTCATTAAAATTTTCCAATATTTGGAGTCCTCTTCTTCTTTTTTTTTTCATTACATTCTCCAAATAAACGTGTAACGTTAATTAATACAATTAACAAATATTTCATTGTCTTTATCAATCACTTACCAATCAGACTTGTCAGGAACAACGGAACTCGGGAAAATAATTCGGAGATATTTTGTCGTCGCAAAAATTGCTAAATAAATTGCTAAATAAATATAATAATAAATAATAATGAAAATTAAATGTACTTTTTTTCACGATGAAATTTAATTGAAAAGCAACATCGATTGATATACAATCAACTCGAACACGATCACCTCAAGACTGTACCTTGACATTCAATACTTAATATTTTATCTTCTAATTCTTATTCTTCCAAAGTTTCTACCAATAACAACATCAGTTTTTTTTTCTCAATTACCAATAATATTAAAAGATAGAGAATACAACGGAAATGACTTTTATGTGTATCTTATCTAAGTACATCAATACTTTTACCTAGTACTATATTATAAGATAAAAGTAGACTGCTATCGAGATAAAAATGACGATAATAACTTTATTTATTAACAAGATGACCAATATTGACGTACGAGATATTCGGTAGAAATCAAATCAAACTTACAAATTGTCTTGCGATGTTAATGTACATATGACAAGTATTTTTGCATATACTTAACGATAAAACTTTGTCAAATGAATTGAATCGTTGATCGTAAATTTAAATTTCAAGCGTGAGCCTGAGCGTGTATCGGATAGGGCAGATCAAAGTGCGTTGGCGTTTCTTGATGACTTCTTTCGTGCCAACCTTCGGCTACAGGTGTATGATACAAACCATAATTGACACCATTGGTTGCTATTTTCTTCAATCCTTGTATACTAGACAATAATAAAGCCATCTTAGCGAGAAGCAAAGCTTTACCACCAAGAACGGCTAGAAACTGAAAACCCATTGGTACGAGTATCGAACCCATCAATAATAGACCCATCATCATGAGAGACATTGCATGATGACGTCGTTTATGGCGGCGTCTCCGTCCTGATGATACGGAAATAAATCAATCGAAAGAAAAGGAAAATGTATACAAACGCGATATGACAATCGAATGACCGTAATTTTGTGTTCAATTTTTTGTTCTTTTTTTCTTTTTAAAGATATCGTTTATTACCTTGAACGGTATTATTGTTACCGGATGTATCTGTCTCGGTCTCATTTATTGGCGAAGATATGCTGTTAACTATGTGGTCAACGTCGATCTTCAAAACGTGCGTACGTAAAACTCCGGTCAATCGATTCAATACTATTCCCGTCCAATTAGAAGTATCATCTGTCTCGTTGTACGTATTATCCATTCTGAAATAGAATTTATATTTTTTTCTTTTTTTTTTTTTTTTGTCGCGATAATTATTTCGAATTCAAACGGGATCCCCGTCGTCTTATATAGTTTTATAACAAAATAATACAACGTACTTGGCCATATCATTTGTCAACGATGTTGCATTATTATCTTGAAATCGTATTAAATCGATACCGTCTATAACTGGTATGACATCGTCGATCAGAAGAGAATCCAAAAAGTTGAGAGCACGTTGTTGTATGCATTGTCGAAAAATGTCAATAAAATCATCCTGACTGAGATTGTTCCAAGGCATTGAAGGACAATTCTTCAAGGCAGATCGTAAACCGAAATACCACTCTGCTTTATCGTCACAATTGCTTCTCTCGGTAATGACGAATAGAAGTAAAAACACGATCAACGAATGTCGATGCATCATCTGCACTTATTAAATTCATTTGCTTAAAAGTATTGTTAAATAGGGTCACCGATTATTTCAATTATTTTAAAGTTAATGATTACAATATTATGAAATGGAGAAAAAAAGTGTGTAGTAAAAGATAAAAGTTAAAAAAAAAAAAAAGGAAAATTCCTCGAGTTGTTCATCCATTGTAAGATCTTACCTCAACAAGAATATGACGAAAATTAACGTGGACTTGATATCTTTTCACAATGACACCGTATTACGCACTGCAAATAACTGGACGTTTTATGCGATTTTATACCTGTAGAAAATAGGACAACGTATCGTATCTATAATCATTGAGATTCATCGAAGGGCATCAAGGTAGCGGTCAAAAGGCGGACATTCTGCTCGACCAACCTTAGTCTACAATCATGCAAGGAAAATGTTAAAGCGAGCAAACGTTACACGACAGTTGCTTATACGAATAAAATTCCTATGACGGCTAAATGATCATATTCTAAATGAAATCTAAATATTATTGTGGACAAAAAGCACATAATACCAAAATCTTTTGGAAGAACAAAACATACTAACTATTTATTTTCATTATTTTTCAGTTTTGTACATAGTCCGGTGTGTCTCTACGCACTGAATTTTATTTTCAAATCTCTCTAAGAGAATCTAATATAATTTAAACTTGATGATATCCTTCCTTCGGTCATATTAATTTCTATCTACTAAATCTAATTATACATTTTCGGATTAGTTAAGCACTAGCGCTATAATTACAGTCCCAAGAATAAGCATATATTACGTACAGTAACTATGATTAGCAACTAATACTTCACATGAGATCCTTTTTTTTTTTTGAACAAAATTTCTTCTTCATTTAAGATCCATACTCCGACCAAGAGAAATTGCATTTACATGCATATGCGTATATATTTGTGAATAGGTTTATATATATCGATTGTTTTATTATTTCTTTTTTTTTTTTTTAAATATTTTTCTTTCCAAGGCCCGACGTAGACGGAGTTCGTTTAAAAAAAAAAAAAAGCACCTGAATTACAGTAATCGTAAATATTAGCAATGAGACAATCCCGACGATTGTCGTATTGCACGAATGAGCTTAAATGACAAAAACGCTTCCTCCTCTCGACACCGATGGTCCTTTGGAAAATAACCGAATACTCGTTATAATAGATATACATGTATTTACGAGGCCATAGGAACGTAAAACTTCTTTGCAAAGTGTCTTCACGCAAGCCATATTGAATATTTTGTTTTGTTTTATATTGCACTGGCTATAGTGTCTCGATGCACTTGAGCTATAACCCCAACGTGAGAACTGTCTGCGCTCGATCTCGGACTGATGTTACACTCGATCATAGAGCCATTGTGTTTCTGTATCACTATAGATCGAAATTCACCACATTCACTAGTGGAAGGTTGATTTCCTCGAGCACGCACACCCTTCGTTAGGATCCTTTTAAATGCTTCTCTGAATTCTGTATTGAAGATACTGTAGATGATCGGGTTGAAGGCCGAGTTGCTATAGCCAAGCCACGTGAGTACCTGATGTCAAATTTTATTTCAAATTGTGTAAAATTCAAGCGAGCAATAACAAAAACAAGTGACAAGAACAAAATCAAATGTCTAATAAATACGATCATACTTGGAATGCTTGCACTGATATGCAGGTTTTACAGTAGGCTGCAACAATGTTAACGCAGAAGAATGGAACCCAGCATATAAGAAAGACGCCCATGATAACGCCTACGGTAATTGCTGCCTTATGATCGGATACGTGATACGGACTAGTCGGTTTTGACTTCATTTGAGGTTTTGGTGGCTTGTAACGACTCTTTGTACGAAAGCTTTTTCTTACAGATACTTCCGGTATTTTCGTGACAGCACGAATACTTTTCACGTGTTTCTGCGCGTAGCAATAGAGTCTAATAACGAAAAAGAGAGTTACCTGTTATCTACAGTGTATTATTGCTATTGAACCAGTTAACGGATGTTCTACTTTGCTACTTTATTCTACTTTTAAACTAGGAAGAACTTTGATCACGCTTTCTTCGTGTTGAACAAATATATTCTATGCATAAATATCGTGTAAATCGTTCATTGATCCTCACCTGCAATAGATTCCGATCATTACCATGCAAGGAACGTAAAAAGAGATACAAGAGGATACCACTGCGTAGGTAGGGGTAAGGTCCAGGGCGCATGTTGGATGTTCCTGAGAAAAAGAATAAACGATAGTTTAGTAAGATAATATTTCTAACGGATATATATATATATATATGTACCAATATTGTGGTCGGGATAATAATTGAATCAATGATCGTTGGTATCACGACAGAAAATATGAGACACATGTTCGTTAGCTTTAATATAATCGATCAATCGGACACATTTGATTATACAGCATAGTAAAGCATTCGTTTGTGCGTTTAAAGCGTATATCAAGGCAAAGGGCATGCCTTAAGGCCATTTCTTATTACGTAAAGCTATGCCAGCTGGATTTAGAAGATAGATTTTTCAAGTATATATATATGTATATCCGTAATTGACACGATTATTTTCGTGATTATGATTATATTTGTTTTTCTTTCACGTGTGGATACCACTCTCACGTGTAGACCGTTAAATATATATATATATGTTATATTTGTATATAGCTGAAAATCGCTCGAACTGCGGCGCTCGGAAACATATTGTTGCGCATGCACGCTCTTAGAGGCGTGAATATACAATATTGCATATTATTTGCGTTGCACATAACTAAACTCAATGCGAAAACTGAGGCTGCGCTTCATAATTAACAGAGATTACTGACTTGATTATGATTATCACTTACTCGGACGCCCGAATTCGAAAGAAGGCTGAATGAGATTCTTGTAGTGTTGATCAATGATTTGTAAGTATGCCTACTCCTATTGTTCTACCACGCGATCTCTATAGAGATCCCCTTACATATCCGTTCCAGATGCTTAACCCGTATCCTTCTGTCATGAGTATTGTATTTTCAGAGATAATCGATGTCCCAATAGTCAAAAGTTATTTTGGTCGCAGATTGTGAAGTCTTGCACTATCGTTACCTCTTTCCCATCATTATAAACCAGGAACTGATCTGCTCTATGAAGACCCAGGCTGATCGGCACGAAAGAAATGAGACCTGCTAATAGCCACACAACAGCGATCCCAGCAGTTGCAATTCTCCTGGTTACCCAGCGACCGTATCTACCCATATATATATATACAATTCAATATACAATCAAACTTTTCATTTTTCGAAAGAGAAAATGTTTATTTACCTGAGCGGATCCTTGATGTGAATGTAACGATCGAGAGATATAGCGCATAAATTCAAAATAGAGGCAGTGCTACACATAACGTCGAAAGCGATCCAAGTATCGCAGAATTGCGTGCCGAAGACCCAGTATCCGAGAAGATCATTTACACCGGCAAATGTCATCACCAAACAACCGACGAAGAGGTCAGCAATCGCGAGGGATGCTAGAAATAGGTTTCCTATTCTTCGCAATCCTCGATCAGTGTAAATTGCTACGCAAACTAGGACATTGCCAGCGACTGATAAAAATACAAGTATCAGCAGCAGGAATCCTGCAAAATTCAAATAAAAATCGATGAATGAAGAACAATTTCTGATACATTTGTCATATACTTTCATTATAAATAATATTCTCAACCGTTTTGTTGTTTTTCTCCTGTTAATTATAGATACGTATCTGTAAAATCAATTGAAATTCAATGAATTTCTAAATAATAATTTATCTTTTTTTTTTTCTTCTTTTCGTTCTTACTTACGATGCGCAATAGAATTTTCTATTTCAACATACATAGACAAAATTTCCTAGTCTCTAGGTGAATAATAAAATGATTCTCTATTGTCGTACAAAAATAATCCTTTCTTCGTTCTGACAGCTATGACAAAGCTTTTAAAGTAGGCCACGACTGGATTGCTTATCGGAAAAAGATTACCTCTAATTGAAAACGTTTTACAAGATTTACGATTATTTCAAATGATGAGAATATGGAAATGAAAAAAAAAGGGGTTTGGGATATTTAGCTGGTTGATAAATTATTGCGCAACGTATTATATTTATAATATATAGGATATTCCTCAAATAGTGAAAATAAATTTGGAAAAATGAAATATGAAGTTTGGCGAACCGACTAGAAGCACCGACAGCAACGTGGAAGCCTCTTCGGGTAGAGCCTCTTCATCACCGATCGTCAAATTGTTCTGTAAAAAAATACGAAAGAGACAGAGATTAACAAAAATAATATTCCAAGTTATAATTTATGATTCTTCAATTTTGAATACAAAATGATATTATCTTTCAGTTGTTCTGTGCACAAAAGCTTTAATATTGTATGTATATATGTATTTAAGATTCGTTTGATTCAACGATATCGATTGAAAATTCACAGTGGCGGCCATTCCGTTTGACATCAGCAACGAAAGTAACTCGTAAAATTTCTATAATTTTGTTTCATGATAATTAACGGATGATGACATTTTGTTCGTCGATGTTTGGTAAAACAACGGTAAATGAGATATATTTTCATTTTGTTTTTTGTTGTTGTTTTTTTCTTTTCTCGTGATAACATTATATAATCTTCAAAGCATAAATATCTTTGCATCTAAAACAGCAACAGAATAATAATTAAAAGAGACAAAAATAAAGTTGGTATCGAAGAAGAAGAAAGAAGAAGAAGAAGAAACTAATTAAAAATTACGTGAGAAGTTTCGAAAGGCAATTGATTATTATTTTGTAAATAACTTTCAAGAGACTTTTGCGGCAATATGGAAAAAGAAAAAAGACCAAAAGAAAAATGAAATGTTTTTCAAAATGAACAATAATTTTGTGCGAATGGATTCGTTTTAATATTCATTTGCAAATGAAAATCATGACAAGTTGTTCGTATTGATCATCTTTAAAGCAATTGATATTAAATCATTGATGCATAGGAGAGAAAAATGATACGAGATTAACGATGTTGATTATTCTCGAGGATGTTATTATGGTACTTTTGAGAAAAAGACCAATTGTTTTATTTTTTTTTTTTTTTTTTTTTTTTAACATATATGGAACGATTACCGAATTCCCAACAATTCATCATCCACAAGATCGAACAGATCAAATCCTGGATGGATCCATTCTTCGGAAACACATCATCGGTAGATAATACACAAATATCATGGAAGATGGTAATCCTCGTTCCGCAATCACTGAATTCACGTGTTATCATGATATTTTCCATGAGTATACGGTGAATGTTGAAGGTTGATAACCTGCAATTATTTTCCAATCAAAATAATACGTATACTTGTCGAGATATCTTCCAACGATGTTTCCTAAACATTTTCATTCTCGATATTGTTCGTGTTATCGGTTTCAAGATATCGCATAGTTAATAAATTCAAATCATTTCATCGGAAACAATTAACAAACTCGATCAGATCGATGTAATCATTTTCATTGGATGATAATTGTTATAAACGAAAGCTGTCGTATTGAGGGAATTACTGTTACAATATATAATAACAATTATTAAATGTGTCATTATTATAGACTAAACATAAAAAAAGTATAATTTGAAAGATGGAAAATTCAATGAACAATAGGCAAATAGTAACCGCACACGGGACCTAGTGCTGTAGCCATTTGTCTGAAGAACAAAAAAAAATCCAATCATTGAATCTACCATATATATATTTAAAATTATATATTTTTATATTATTGTCATTCATATTTGATTCGAAATAAAAATTTACAATTAAAAACACGACAACTCTCGGCGAAGCACATTCATTGAGCTCGCATCAGATCTAGCGGGTGTGTATAGAATTTCAACATAGTTCTGCTCGAGTTTTTCAAGAGAAGTATTGCAAAATGTGATAAACCGGAAATCATTGATGTTCAATTAAGAGTAACTGGTTTGTATACGAGTATATAAACACGAACGGTAAGCAGATTTCACAATAATGAGATAGCCTGATCGATCGGCAGCTATCTTGGACAAGTGGTCAGTGGGCTCGAGTTGGTCTCTGGCTCGTTACCACCTCCCTCTTTTCACACTGTTCCCTTTCATACTCGAACTCTATACGTCCTCCGTTGTTCCACTCTAAGGGTAAGTGAGATAAGAGGGAGTATGAAGAAAGCCCCGTCTTTTATTTAACTACCACGCGAAATTCTAATTCTCTTCTCAATTCAGTAATCAATTATCATTAAATATCGTTCAATCTGATTAGAAAGATCTACCATTAAAATGTCATAATATGTTCAATAAAATTAAATCTAATTCGAATTGGCAGATCGACGTAACTAAAGTCGAAGTATATTCGGGGGTGAGAGAGAGAGAGAAAGAGAGGAAGGGGAAAATGGGACTATCGATCCTCGACGATGAAAGAAATAATACAATTAATCGAGTGCTATCATTTGCAATTTCTATCTTATGTCATTAAAATAATAAATGCATTATTATTCGAACATCCGCTTGATCGAAGTGTGACCTAGTAAAATTTTCCTCTAATTATAAACCGGTCGGTGGTTGCTATTCCATTGAGAAAATGTTACACTCCATGTTTCTTGCGTGCCTCAATCGATCTAATCTATCGAAAATAATGTTTAAGAATAAATAAAAGAAATTTAACGATCCGATCGTTTATATCTATTTCCAACAAATAGAACAATTGCACTATATGTAAGCCTCTTTTAAAGGAAAAGGTCCGTACACAACGAATACGATTTCATCAAAAATGATCATACATATGAAAAAGAAGACATTTGAGGAAGAGACATATGTATATAGGATACTTTGAATATTTCTAAGATTTCTAAGATTGAATGCAACCCCTTTATATGCGACAATGACAAAAGATTGATAGAACAAATAAATCGTAATACTTTCGGTGTGCAGAGGCCTTTAACCTTGCTATTGATTTTAAACAGCTCGAAGCGTACTCCTTTGCAGCCAAAGGAAGATAAAAATTACAATCGGCAAAAATTCTAATCCCATCGAAATAAAAGCTAAAATACAAAAAAGTATATGTTTTATCGAGGAGCTAGTTACGATTGAAACATTCAAGAACCTGTTGCAGTTTTCTCTATTCTTCAATGACTTGATCTAAGCCACGTCTCTATTCTAACTGAAAATGAACAACATTTAGGCGCCTTCAACGCAATAACATTATGATATTAAAGTTGTCATTTAATTTTGCCACTTCGAAACGTTCTGTATATTTAAACATTAATATCGGGATAAACGTGTGGAATAAAAAGCTTCATAATTCGTGAAAATATAAATGCGAACTCAAGTACTTGTAATCAACAGGCTGACGCAACAAGCTTACTTTCAACTGTTGCAGAGTTTGAAGCATATAACTTATATATGTTACTTTTTATATTTATATATAGTTTCTATCCTACGCATACTCGGGACAAACAAAAATTAGATATCCTTGAAGGTTCTTCTACGAATGGAACGTAAACGGACTTGTGAAAAACATATATATGAAAATTTGGATAAAATCGAAAGATAATTATCGATCGTTATAATAGACATTGTTCGTTCGAGAATATACAAATATATGTTACATATATCGAAGAAAAAAATACAAAAAATTGTCTTAAAAAATGTAAATTATCGCTACCTGTATTGTGGAGCCATGCTGCTACGTACGGGTACCGTATAACGGAGCAATCGATGGTTGGGCCACCATTAACCGGTTTTTCTTGCTGACAGAAAAATTGTGTTTTTCGCCAGAAAGCATAGTCGTGAAGCAACGTCATATTTAATTTCCTTCTTCCAGTGCAATAATTTACTTGGCTTCGGTAGTACAGATGCATTCGGCCAGATCGTCGGCAAAGAGATATCGCAAAAATACGCGTATCTGTGAAAAATAACACTAATGCCAAAGTAAATTTTGTATCATTTCTCTCGATAAAAAAAAAAAAAAACATAATATTGCGACAGATAGGTAAAATGTTGACTTCATTTTTACAGCAAAAAAATATCTCTTCTTTTATTTCCCATATGTGTATTTATCGCGTACATACATACGTATGTACTACATGCTGAACAATTTCTTTACATCTTCATCCCCTGAATCCTAATCCCACAATTTTTGCCATTAAATATAAATATATATAGAATAAATTTATTTAACATAGAAAAAAAGGACGGGATAACGTGCCATTCATGCATGTATAAATATATATATATATATATTATTTTTGGTTGTTCGTAAAAAAGAATAAACTTAAAGCGAAAATAAAGATATAATATTATTAAAACACCCATGCACTGCTAACGCAACGTTCTTAAATATATATTCACGAGTCTCGTTGATGTTGTCGAATGGATTCTGGATATTTCGTTGCACGTTCACCTGGAGCAAAATCATGACCTGCATCGGGAAGCGCACCCCGCCGCGCACTGACTGCTCCGCACCCCCTATGCTTTTATGTCCCTCTTACGTCTCCAAACGAATCTGATCCTCTTACCACTCGCCATCATCGTTACCCCCATTTATCTTCTCTCTCCCTTCCTCTATCAAAGGATCTTCTCAAGACATGCGTATCAGGCTCGGCAAAATACGTCAACGATCGGTACAATTGTTCCTGAATATTGAATATTTCACTGGAAGCGTGAATATTCTTCAATAATAATCGATGTATATCTAAACAAAGATTCTAATTTATTCGAATTTCATGTATTATCTTAACTAAACTGTATCTACCTAATATATGGTCGTAATTTTAAATATAATATTACGAAAATCAATGGAATTTATCAATTTGGATTATTAATCCTATTATTCAATTATATTTTCGTAATAATGTTCATATTAGAAGTTTTATACGTAGAATATTTGTCGATTAAATGAAGTTTCATTACACGGGGTTGTTTTCAATGTATTACATCTGATTCAAATTGTGGCGCCTTTTGTTGCGTAAATATGGCACTTTCCAAAGGAAATGATGACCCACATATTATACGATTTAAACAATTGTAAATATTATATTTATTTGATTACAATTGTATTACTTTTTATATGAATTTATATATTATTAATAATTTCATTCGTTTTTGTAGATAAACATTTGAAATATTTCAATTAATTAACATCTCGACAATATCAATTGATTACTTGTGTAGTAAGATTCTTGTTAAAGCTGATTAATGATTCGTTACTGTAAACCTGCTTTGTACCAATAGTCACTTGCTTTTCACTATATCTGTTACAACTGTATTGTGAAATAAAGGAAATGCATGTTAAATTTTTTATTAAATAATCTTAAAACTGCTTCGTCATTTCTAGCATATAATTAACATACTAAAATGATATTGAAATCTCACTAGGAAACCGATTCAAAGTTCAACTTCAATCGATTTGTAGTTTTCATTCTTTGATAAAAAATTGGGTGAGTCTTCATTATTTGATAACATAATTAATTCAGGGTTATTTGAATTCTAATATAGAAGTAACACTTAGTATTCATTACTATTTACAGGAAAAAGACGACTAATCAATATTTTGATATTAAATTCTTAACACTTGTCATATCAAATTAAGAAAGATGGGTCCCAAAGGTAAAATATATGTGATCGGTGTTGGGATGACTAAATTTGAGAAACCTGGAAAACAGGATGGATCAGATTATCCAGAATTAGCAAAAGAAGCGTTAAACAATGCTTTGAAAGATGCTAAAGTTCCATACAGTAATATCAAAGCTGCTTGCGTTGGATACGTTTATGGAGACTCAACTTGTGGTCAAAGAGCTATTTACGAAGTAGGATTGAGTGGTTGTCCTATTTATAATGTTAATAATAATTGTTCAACTGGATCAACTGCATTAATGTTGGCTAAGCAAATCATAGAAAGCGGAAATGCTGATTGCGCTTTAGCTCTTGGTTTTGAAAAAATGGAACGAGGTTCATTGACATCTAAATTCACTGATCGTACAAATCCAATGGAGAAACATGTTCAAGTTATGGCTGATATTGCTGGTAAATTATAAATCATATTTATATGATGTACACATTTATATATTAATTTGTAATATATTATTTATTATAGAAATAAATGAAAGACCAATTACTGCTCAAATGTTTGGAAATGCTGGTCTTGAACATATGAAGAAATATGGAACAAAAGCTGAACATTTTGCAAAAATTGCTTATAAAAATCATTTACATTCCGTAAACAATCCATATTCTCAGTTTCAAGAAAAGTATTCTTTAGAACAAATAATGAAATCTCCAAATGTATTTGGACCTCTTACAAAACTTCAATGCTGTCCTACTTCTGATGGTGCAGCAGCTGCTATTTTAGCTAATGAAGATTTTGTTCGTAAACATCGATTAGAGTCACAAGCAGTAGAAATTTTAGCTATGGAAATGTCTACTGACTTGCCATCCACATTCTCAGAGAATAGTTGCATCAAACTTATTGGGTATTAAAGATATCATTATTTTTCTGTTATTTTATATCTATTATAAGAAAAATCAACTATTATAATAAGTAATATTTGTTTGTAGATACGATATGACCAAGAATGCTGCAGAAAAGGTTTTCACGATAACCAAGTATAGACCGATAGACGTAGATGTAATAGAGTTGCACGATTGTTTTTCAACCAACGAACTGATCACTTATGAAGCTTTAGGACTTTGTCCTCCAGGCAAAGGTGGACAACTGGTGGATTCTGGAGACAATACGTATGGTGGAAAGTATGTCATCAATCCTAGCGGTGGTTTAATTTCCAAAGGACATCCCTTAGGAGCTACGGGCATAGCTCAATGTGCAGAACTTTGTTGGCAACTTCGAGGACAAGCTGGAAAACGACAAGTGCAAGGAGCGAAATTAGCATTACAACATAATATAGGTTTAGGCGGTGCTGTTGTAGTTGCTTTATATAAATTAGGCTTTCCTAATAGCGCACCTAATCTCGCGAAAAATGCTGTTGCCCCTTCACCTCAATCTTCTGGCACTGTTAAACAGAACAAAACTGGCAGCGTTGATCCAAATTCCTTCAAGGCTGCTCCACTTTTTAAATTACTCGAAGTTGCAATGAAAGAAGATCAGGATGGTCTGATAGAAAAAGCTCGTGGAATTTATGGAGTTAAGGTGATAAATGGACCAGGAGGTGCAGAAGCATATTGGGTGATAAATGCTAAAACAGGCAAAGGATCAGTTGAATTAAATGGTAAAAGTAAACCCGATATTATATTTACCATCAGTGATCACGATATAACTGATTTTATCACGGGAAAATTAAATCCACAAAAAGCATTCTTTCAAGGTAAAATTAAACTTCAAGGTAATATAGCCTTTGCTATGAAATTAATTGCATTACAAAAAAATGCAGCAGCCAAAATCGATTTACTTCGTTCTCGATTATAATTCTATTTCCGATGAAAAACAACTCATATATCGATAATCACGGGGGTTATATGGATACGAATATTTTTTTCTTTATTAATCCTTATGTTGGGAATACTTTTTAAGATCAAAACAATAAGTTTTAGGAACTAGGGTATAATTTGTAACGGGTTAAAAATAAATACTATATTCAAAGTTGATAATAATATATAAATTTATAATAAATAATCGAATTAATATTTATCATTTGGATAAATAATGAGTCGATAATAATTAAAGAGTCCAATTTTTGTCAAAAACATTATACATGAATATATGAACAAATTTCAGATTACCTTTTTTTAAAGCTGCATATAAAAATATATATATATATATATATATATGAATAATTATTGTGCAATTACAAATTATATTTTATACTCATTAGTTTAGATAAATTTTTTTTATATAATGTTTTTATATGTATTGTTATATCTATGTCTTATCTTTCATTTAATAAAAAATATATATTTTTATGACAAAAACTTGTTACTTTTCTTTTTATTTATTTTTTTTTTTATAATAATTATTTAAGACTACGATAATTAAAAAGATAATTTATTAAATAATATTTTTATAAAATAAATCTAGAAAATCTATTTAATAATTACGTTATTCATTATCAGACGAATTACTGTTTGTATCATCATCACCATCATCATCGTCTTCTGAATCAGAACTACTTGTGTTATTCCATTCTTGTAAGGATAAATCATCATGTATTATAGTTTTCCATTCATCCATTTTACGACAATCTATAATATACATACATATTATTAATATTTATCTAGATATTGCACAATATTTTTCAAATATTTACACTTGACATACCTAAACTATAAAAATCATTAAATGTAAATTGCTTATCACCGACTTCATACATGCCACCATACAAATATAAAATATTATTTTTTACAACAAGTCCAGGATTTATTCTTGGCGAAGGAACAAATAGATTTTCAGCTTTTCCCGTATTATTTGTCTGTGTGCTGCATGGTGCACTTGAACTAACTGTTAACTGATATAATAGAACAAATAAATTTACATTATTTTTAATACATACATAATAAATAAAAGTAATCAAAAAGACTTACTGTAAATACGTCATCCTCGTCGGTATAAATTATTGGTGGTTGTACGGGTTTATTAGAATCAATTACTTCTGTTTCTGAATTTTCACGATTATTAAAACTTTCTTTATCTTCATGCAAACTACTTTCATCCGTTTGATCTTCCTTTTGTGCTTTCTCTTTTTTACGTTGCCCTGGTTGTTCTCTTTTACCAGTCAATGTAACTGTAATTTAAAACACGATGTACATTATTTTGAAACAATAATAGTGTTTTTTTTGTTTACCTTCGTGCCATTGAAATTTTTCTAAATCTAACGACAACAGATCATTATAAAATGTTCCTTGTAATTCTTCATCATCATCTATATTATCAAAAACTCCACCAAATGCATATGCTAAATGTGGTTGTACTAAAACACCAGTCATACCGCAACGAGGAGAACATTTAAGACCTGACTGTTTTGTTAATACCCATTTCCATTTAAGACCAGTTTGATCATTCTCTACAATAAAAATTCATATATTTTAGAAAAGATAAAACTAATAATCTTAGAAAATATAGTATAGAAATATTCTTACTATCTTGAGATAATAAGAACATATCTGTATGAACTTGTCCCTTGTCGACTTCTGCTTTTATTTTGTCTTTACTATAGCCACCATAAATGAGTACTTTTTCAGACACCGGTAACATTATACATCCGGAACGTGGTGCTGGTGGATTTCCTGAAAAATTTGATCTAAATGATCATTTTCTTTTTATATTAAATATTATTATTTTATAATGAAATAATTTGATTAAATTACCAGCGCATTCAATTTTGTGCCATGTATATGTTTCCAAATTAAACATGTGAATATCATTATAATATTTACAATCTCTAAGATTATCATAAAAGCCTCCGAATACTATTAATTTCTTTTTCATATGAATCATTCGATGACCACTTCTAGCTGATGGACCACCAGGAGATCTTAAATAAACATTTTATAGATGATTAAAATCGTGTCGATAAATTACAATTTGTGATTTTTACAACTTACACTATTTTTTCCCACTTTTTTTCTCCCGTTCTATAAACCCATAAATCTTTGTAATGATAGAATTGTGATTCAGATGGACTAGAAAATTCTCCACCAAAGATCCACATCTCTCCTTTATTCGTAGAGGTAATTATTGCTTGATGACCACATCGAGGTGGTGGTGCTCCTGGTGCTTTTATTACTGTCCATTCTTTTTTATTTAAATTATACGTAAACAAGTCACCGTACACGGTTGTCTAGATAAAATGAACATTGTTATTTAAAGAAAAATTGTGTTGATGTGCAAATACAACTTTAATATATAAGTAATGAAATAAAACCTTTTGACCATCGTGAAATTCTCCACCAAACATAATAAGTTCATCTTTAAAGGGATGAGCTACTAAAGAAAAATTAACCCTACGTGACGGTGGTTCTATTACAATTTCTACGACACGTTGTCTACGAGCTTCTTCTCGTTCAATATCGGCAATCACCTTTTCTATATCCTCCTAAAGTTATCCAATAATTAATTCAATATCAAATTATAAATAGTAATGTAATTCTAATACATTCATTTGTTAATATAAGAAATCAATTAAAACTAACCTCTCCAAGAGCTGCTAATTCTTTCTTCTGTTTAGCACTTAATTTCTTTTCAGTTTTAATAGCCGTTTTAACCATACCACTTAACTTTTTCTTATTTTTATCCTTTTTACCCATGTTTAGAAGAAAATAATTATGTTTACGATAAATAATAAAACAAATGCACGCGCGAACACTGTTTTACCCGTAAAGTGATACCGGAACGGTAAACATAAACGCTACTGTCATTTTTAGTACGATAAATCGACCACTAGATGGCAGTAAGATCGGCGACCGCAGCGCACCTACGGGACATTTCTATGCAATTGAAACTTTATATTCTTGCATGAGATTAGCCTCTCTAAGGTTTTAAATTATATTCTCTTATTCGATTATTATATACCAGTGTTGAATTCCATACGAATATTTAACAAATATTTTTTTTTAGCAATAATCAAGTTTTTTCCGGATTATTATAATATTTCGCATTATTTGTGGCAATAAAAGGAATTGTTTTATCAAAATGGTTATACGATATGAATGCACACAGTGAAAAATTACCGCGTAAATTATGCGAATGATGTTTTTTAAACAACGAATCTCTTCAGTGACAATAATGGCACGAGATGAAGAAATTGATATTATCGTTGAGTCGTGACAACATTTGTTATTTAAATTATTTTGTGCCATATACCATTGGAAACGTCAAGTTTTGAAGTTTTACGTTCATTAGGAGTTGAATTTTCTTTTCACTATTCTCTGTGTCACGAGGTTTTTGCGCAATATAATATTCAGAGAATTTATACTGGAAGTTAAAATGGAGAACAGGTAAATGACAAATTTCTTTAAGTTGTAATTTAATCATTTGCATATTTTACGTTATGTTGCTTGCATGTTTGGTTATGTAAAAAAAAAGTTGAGATTTTGTATATAATGTGTGAAAACAATGACGAAAATAATGATTAATTGTATTATTGTAGAAAAAGTAAAAAACGTACAAATAAGAAGAATAATACGTCTGGTAACTGGGTGAACAACAGTCAATACGATCAAAGCAGCAACGCTATGTCAAACATGGAATATCCTCAAGTTGTATGGCAACCAGGAATTCAATCACATGTTCCAAATCACAATGGACAACGTCTTTTTGCAGCTATGTCAGATCCTAGCGTATGCAGTTATTCACCGATGCCAATGACTTACACCATGGAACCTGTCTCGCTTCCAACTATGTACAGATTTTATCAACCAATGCCTTATGGCGTTCAAAATGTGAATGCTAGACTGAAGCAAAAATTTCATCCAAAACAACCTCCGGTTATTCCTAGTGGATATACAAGTCTGCAAGAGAATCATCAAAATAATTCGACAATCTTGTCATCTTATCAAAATGGAGAATATGCTAGTTTACCGCCAGTTGCCAATAAAAGTAATGGAATTAACGAAGATGAAATTAGTTCAGAACATAGAAGATATTCGGATCCAGGTTTGGGACCTACAGAACCTTCCGTTAACAACCAGGACGAAGATTCGGATAGCGGTGACAGCAGTAGCTCTGTTACAACTATTGGTCGAAGTAACAAATTGGTTTTATCTCTCATCGAACAGGTCAGATTCATTTAATTAAATAATAATAATAATAATAATAATAATACATTATTGTATAAAATGAAAAAAGTATGAAATATAGTCTCGTGATAAATTCTTTTTAGATGGCAGAATTAAAAAAAACTAATAGCCAACTTTTTAAGGAATTAAGCGAGGCTAAATTCGAACTGGAGACGATGAAATTAAAATTTTCAGAATTTAAACATAGTTCTGATTATCAACCAGGAATGTTGTCAGGTAACATTTGATTATTTTCTTCGATTTTGAATGAGTTATAGAAAAAAGAAAATTACCAAAATACACAATAACAATTATGTTTTTCTTATGATTATAGATCTTATTCGGGAGATCAGGGAAGCGAACAAAATATGCGAGGAAGGATTAGTGACAAAAATACAATCTATGATGGAGGAGAAATCTAATCAAAGATCCATGGATATAGAATTATTAAAGGTGTGTGTATCACTTAATATTTACAAAAATTTTAATTAATAAAATATAAAGCAATTAGAGTAACAAGTATAGATCATGTAAAAATACTGCAAATTTCGAATTATCTTATTTATAACTAAAATAGAATTATTTTGTTTTTTTTTCCCCCAAAGTTTAGTCACTCGATCTTTCACGTAACTATTGTAGATATACTACTTATGTGTTGGTAAACGGTCTGTTTGATTAGGATAGCCAGGTGATTCCAAGATCCTTTGTTCATTTTTTTTTTTGTCGATCCTTTCCCTCCGATTATCACGTATACGCGAATTTCTATCAGATGATTATGGTCGTATTTTTCCAACTTGAAGCGTAAAAACTTCATCATTTTCTTCGGTTTTTCACACAAAAGAAAATTTATCTCTACCCTCATTTATTTACTTTTCCATGTTAAATACTTGATCAAAGTTATCTTCTTCTTCTTGATATAACACGTAGATGAAAATTGATTGAAATTTTCAAAGCGATATGATTGAAGAATATTTTCTTGGAACAAGTTCAAATTCATTTATATAAAATAGATAAAATATAAAATGGGGAAGTGAGATTATAAGGACGTTTAGAGATAAGGAAGGGTAGCGTCATAAGAATGATCTTATTCCTGACCAAAGGGAGATATTGACGTTCTAACTGACTGGCAGTTGATATCGGAGAACCTAATGTAGACATAATACGAAATATCCGTGACGTGGTAAAAGTGATTAGGTTTCACATGGGGGAGAGAGACAGGATGAGATAGTGAACGAATGAATGCTAGAGACAGAGAAAAAGAGAAGAAAAAAGAAAAAAAGAGAGAGAGAGAGAGAGAAAGAAAGAGAGAAGGGAGGTGCCTGGAGAAGGACGCGTTTGAGGAGTGGAGAAAGGTGGAGGATGGGGCACTTAACGGCTGTCAGAGCCGGTCTCCCTCGTCCTCTTTTCCCTCTTTGCCCTGTCTTCTCAGGTTTCAACCATCCATTAGCCTCATCAACCGAAGCGATGGCGGCCACCGCCATGCCGCTTGCCTATTGGCAATCTCGTAATTGAACCTCCGGGAGCGTTTCATTGTCGTTGATGTAAATGTAGTTCAGTTAACTATGGACGATGCTCGTTGCGATAGAATAAAATACGACGACGATATTTATAATCGTTCAATTTTCTTTCTATCTTTCGATAAATCATAAAAGTACAAACGACGTGTCTTTATAAATTATTCTTTTTTATCGTCGTTTATACCATTCTCTCTTAAGAAACATATAAAAATAAATGATTTTTTTTTTTCCTGTTCAGGGCCAAATATCAAAGCTCGTGAAGGAGAAGGAGGAAAGCGAACGACGAATATCCAAGTTGGAGGAAGAAGTAGCTATATTGAAGTCGAGCTCAAAGTGAGTGGCTGCTTTGTCTTACCTTTTAACGTATGAAAAGATGCTTCTTGTGTGGTAAGAGGGTTTCATGAAGGAAAGAGGTCTTTACAAAATTTCATATAGTATTATTTTCTATCTGTCGTAACTATTAGAGCGATTCTCGTATTCGTCAAGTCCTACGATACGTATAACATCGTTTTACATAAATCGCGAAAAAAGAAAATGAATGAATGATTGATTTTGACGGTTAAATAAATGATCATAATAATGAATATAAATTGGATTATCGTTGGATATTTTTGACCAGGCGAGAATGGTATATCGTTTTCTATCGGACACTCCTTGTTTGTGATATCGGACGTTAAAAGTATAATAATAGTTTGTGATAAGAAACGATAGACGGCCGGTACGGTAATAAAGAGCAATTCTATTCCGGGATAGTAACGAGGGCCGAGAGATAGCAGCTTTCGAGGAGGAGACTTTGGCCTTGCGACGGGAACTACAGGAGGCACTAGCAACTAGGAATCTGACCGATGGAACGACTAAGCACGGGACAAAGTGCGTAAATGCGATATCAAGATCTGTCACGCCTGTAATTTTCGAAACGCCCCGTATAACGAGCACCCCCGTGCGTACCGCTCTTACCGAGACCTGCAACCTTGTTCCCGCCATCTCCTCTTCGATTCCCAGCACGTCCGTCGTCTCCGATCTCCGTTCTCGATCTTCGGAGTATTACCGAAGTCTTCTCGACCGCGATAATAAACAGCAGCAGCAGCAACAACAACAACAACAACAGCAGGAGGAGGTGGAGGAGGAGGAGGAAGAAGAAGAAGAGGAGAAGGAGGAGAAGAAGAAAAAGAAGAAGAAGAAGAAGAAGACCAATTTTCTAAAATTATTTGCCGAGTCTTTAGACGAGGGGAAGGAAAACGACAAAATGACCGTCCTTCCAACCGAGCCACAACTCTCGCCGTTGTTTTCGCTTGACAGCGAGGAAAGTGTAGAACAGTTAGAATCGGTTCAAGAGAATCGGCGAAACGAGAAAATCGACGAGGCAGAGAGAACGAGAGCTGCCGGAGCAGGAGGAGCAGGAGGAGGAGGAGGAGGAGAAAAAGAAAAGTTAGGAGGAGGAGGAACCAATACCAATGTCAATAGCAGTTCCAACCAGAGAAAAGGATCGAAGAGATCTCGTAAGAAAAAAACAGCCGCTGCGAGAAAGACCGATGATAATAAAGAAGATTCCATTTGGTCGACGACACCTTCGAACACCTCCCCGATCGTTAACGAAAAGAGAGAAAAGGAAGAACAACAACGCGATCTGCTCGTCCTCGAGAACGTACCAAAAGATCTTTGCTCGGGAGCGGGAATCCTGACCTCCAGAGTCCTGACAGCACCTTCACGCGCCACCTACACCACCGCCTACATTTAGGTTCCGTACGCGCGGGGCCCGACAAAAAAGCAAACCACTCGTCGGCGTATCGCCGAGGGCAAAAGGGGGCTTCAAAGGGCTTGCTAGAGGCTACTACTATGTACATGTCGAATAGCACGTAGGTTTCTATCATACACTCCTCGTGCATGCACTCTCTTCCTAGTTTTATACCTTTTTTATTTTTTTTTTATTTTTTCTTTTTTCTTTCCTTTTTACCCGAGATTACGTCGATCATATTCAACAGGATTTATTTCACAAGCTTTTATTACCTGTATCGATCCTTCTTCCTTATTTTTAATTGCTATGATTTCCTTCTTTTTTAAACGATCGCAATAGTCTACATTTTAATTTGCGCGTACTCTCGGGAAAAACGAATGATACGTACGTACGTACATTGCTTGGAATGTCTCTCCAATATCGTCTTCTTTTGATTTTTTTTTTTTTTTTTTCTTATCCCCATCTCCTTATTTCTTTTTTTTTTTTTTTTTTTTTTCTTATCCCCATCTCCTTATTTCTTTTCCTTCACCGTTTACGTTTACACGTCTTCTTACGCTACTTCACGTATGCACGTATGCACGTATGCACATATGTAAGTAAGTATTTATATACTTGCATATCTCTCGCTGTTTGGTAATCATACAAGTCTTTTTAGACTTTCTAATTCTTACGCACCTTTTGCACAAATCTTTGCACGATCCCCTCCCTTCCCCTCCCCTCGCCCCTCTCCTCTTTCTCTCTCTTTATTCTTCTTCCGTCTCTCTTGACTTTTTTTATTATTATTTTTTTGTTGTTAAGTTTTAGTACATGGGACTGCTTTATATCAGCACATTTCCTTTGCTTGCTTCTAAATATTTTGATGGTGCTTGATCGGTTCTGATTAGAGGTGGTCCTATTTGAACGGATGAGAACGTAACGAATGAAAAATCAAATGAAACGTGATTTGTCAGAATGGACAAGCTGGTGGACGATCTAGGAAAAAAGGCAAAGGAGATCAGCGTAAACAACAACAACAACAACAACAACAACAACAACGACGACAATGGCGACAAAGAGGAACGTGTCTTTTCTTCTTCCGTCAATCGTCCTTCGTCTACCATCTGCCCATCGCAGTTCGATATTACTTCTACGGGAAAACGATGTCGTGTTTTGAAAAATTCATCCCCGCTTCCGTCATCATCGTCGTCGTCGTCGTCGTCGTCGTCGTCGGCGTCGTCGGCGTCGTCCTTGGCAGGCATCTTCGAAGAAGACGAAGAGATTGGTTTAAACATCGACGAGGATCTTAGCACGAAAAAATTCAAAAATTATACTACTAATCGTACTGATTCTAAACTAACTAATTTACACGACAATTGTATGAATCTTACAGGACCCGTTACCGATCTTTAAAAAAAAAACAAACAAACAAACAAACGTCTCATCATCCCTCTTTATCCTCGATATTTCGTTCTCGATATTAATATGTCTCTCTTGATGCTTCATTAGTTATTAAGAATAATTTATTGTTAATTTTCCTCATTCTCCTTCAACCCTTCCCAAAAAGTCCAATGTGTTTGACTTAATTGACTTATGGTTTCACTTAGTCTTTGTCGTTGACGTGTTACACCTATGAGTACTTAAACGAAACGATCGTTTCAAATTGTGCGCATTTTTTATCTCTCTCTCCTTTTTTTTTTTTTATTTTTTTTTTTTTTCCCCCCCCCCCATTTTTATTTATACACGAAGAGCTTCATTATATCATTTGTATGCAATATGATTTATTTTCGATTGCGAAATCGGTCGTCTTTCGTGATTCGTTATTGCAACAATTTTTTATTTTTTATTTTTTATTTTATACTTTATTATATAGATATATAGATACGCGTATATTTTCCCACGTATATTTGTTCTCTAACGAAAACAAATTATCTCTCTCTCGAAGATCTGAAATAATTCATTACCGCGTATATTATTCTTTTCATTATAATTACTGCCAAATCAGTTTTTGTCTTTCTTTTTTTACTTTAAAGCAAAAATAGCAAAATGCCACGATCTTTATTGCGTTCATAATATTTTAATCTTTGCTTACCACCCTTCCTTGAGTAACACACGCTTACCACACCCAGGTCCTTTGGACCCGGGCGAGACAAATTGTTATAAATAATTAACTATTGCATAGATTTACTTTCAACATTTTTTTGACACTTCTTTAATACTTACTATATAGGTTTTATAGCTTTAAATTAAATGTAAATATGTTGAAAAAAAATTATTAAAGTTGAACAATTGAGAAAAATGATTCAAGTTGCAAAAAAGATCTGGGTGATCTTTTCGGACCAAGTGTGCTAAGCAAAGGTTAATATAAACGATGAATATACAACGATAAAGTAGAGATTCTTCATTAATTATTAGTTCGTAAATTATAATAATCTATAATGTAAACGTAATGTAAACGTAATGAAAAAAAAAAAAAACATATTTATATTATTAGGAATGAATAATTGAAATAAAAATAAAAATGAAATAGTTGTTAAGGAAGAAACGATTGTGTTAATTACATGATCGTCGTTGAATAAATAGATTATTATATTTTCGTATCTGCATATATATATATATAGGACTTATTATATTAATATAATATAAATTGTATATAACAAGAATAACATTTAATAGATATGTATTTTAAACAAATGATATTTTATTATTACATTTGAACAGAATGCATTGGAAATTGAATTCTTTTTTGCACTTTCGTATTTGACTTTTTTCTTCTGTTAATATTAAATTTGCAATTGAATCGTTCAATGCACACATCGATTAATTCCATAAAACAAAAAGTTGAAAAATGTGATGAAATAATGTACATTGTTCTTTAAATTTCTTTTAATGGTCAAACGAAATTTTCCCGTTTAATGGTGTTCATTTTTATTATTCAGAAAAGTTATTATAAATATTAAATAGTTATGACTAAAACCAAGTTGCTTTGATACTTAAATTTAAGATTTTTTTTTTTTTTCAAAAAGTGTAGTTATAATCGATGTGTACAATGAATGGCTTCAATTATTACTACTCGTCTTTGTTTAAATAAATATCGCGCGAGCAAAATATCAAAGCAATGTAATTTTAATCATTTTTGCGCAAAATTTTCAACGTAATCTCGATAAACAGTTTGTAATTTGTGTTTAAAAGTGTTAACACTGGATCTGACGTTTATAAATATTAATCTAATATCAATAATAAGATTTTATTTGGAAATGTTTTCTTTCTAATATCGACGATCAATATTTTCTATAAATTGTAATAATAATAATTGATGATCATCTAATCAAATTAGTTTTAGATACTTGAAATGTTAACAATTAGCCTTATCGCATAATAGTGTTTGCAGGAACAACATATAACGTTTAAGTTGGATTGTAAAAACACAATATAGGAGCGATAATTAAGTGATATATTGTTTTTATTAGAATTAACCAAAGAATCGGGATTTTCTTATCTTTTATTTGTATTTTTTATTCTCTTCCATGTAGTAGTAGGGAGTTTTATCATAAAGAGAGTAAATACGATCAAACTAAATAGTAATGAAAACACCTACTAATGATAATGTTTGTGTGTATGTAGTATATAAGTTTAATAACTAAGCAAATAATTCGTCTATTAAATTGAAATAATACATAAATAATTATCTAAAAAAAAAAAAAAAAAAAACAACAGACTATTGATAGATAAAAGGCCGTAAATAGTGGTGGTAAATGTAAGTACGGTTTTTCGTAATATGAAATTTCAACTGAAAGTGTATTTTTATGAAGATTTTTTTGATTATACACTTTGTAGTGCTTTTGATTAAACAAACCTGTGTGTTTGTGTGTGTGTGTGTGTGTCATCGCATAATCGCATATATTCAATATTTAATCTCTTTGTAATAATAATCTCTGATAGATTTAATGATTAACCGTATTTGTAATATTTAATTTGTTTTTTTTTTTTTGCGGCACCATTTTTTCAGTTCAATACTTTTAACAAATGAAATATTTCATATCGTAATTAAATGGCTGTTGCAATTTCCTCGTAACACCACGTTACGCGTATATGCGTCTATCAGTTTTGCATACGAGGTAAGAAATTCTCAGGTGACAATTTTAAACGTCGTCGTTGTGTAGGATTTGTCGAAGCATAAATTATGATAAGAGTTATGATAAGTAATAGGACTATGATATCCTGCGCTAAAGAGAGAGAGAGAGAGAGAGAGAGAATATTCGAAATAATCGATAGGATAACTTCTCTCTCTCGTATTTTTTGTATTATTTTTGTAAAATGATAAAAAAAAAACATGTGAAATATTTTGTTAGCCAAATTTTTCAATCAATAGAGAATAAAGAGAGAGAAAGAGAGAAATTTAATTTTTCATGAATTTGAAATAATAAACAAAATTCAAATAAATATGAAGAAAAAGAAAAACAATGAACATTATCGTAAAAAATTTGTCATCATTTCTTCCTTAGGAAAGATGAAAAAAACTATTTGTAGTAAATCGATTATTTCGATTTTTCCTTATAAAATAGAATAGTTGTTATAATAGTACACACTGTATATATTGTACATACAGGGGAATCGTGGTGTTGTATTATTTTGATTAGCAGAAAACGTTTAAGTTAAGTTTTCTCTCGTTAGGTCGTTAATCATGGTAGTAGTAGTAGTTTCTTACTCATTTTCTTCATGCTCGTTTCGTTCGAGATGATCGAATGTTTATCCAATGTCGTATCCTCGTCCTAGGTATAGAGGGTGTTTTCCAAGTGTTGTGATTAGCCACACGCGAAAGGTGTGTGTTATTCTTGCGTATGGATCTATGTTTTTGCGTGCTGCGCAACCTCCCACGAAGATCGTCTGAAACAGTAAAAGGTATATATCTCGGTAGTATCTTCGATAACAAGGTAGTAAGAAAACATTATTTCGACATCGAGATCCAAAGTAAAACGCTAAAGGGAAAACTTTTTCCTAGTTTCCCTTCCACCACCACCACCACCACCACTGCCACAACCGCCTCTTTTACTAAGATTATTTTTCTATTTCTTCTTTTACAGATATTTATCGTCTAATATAAACCTACTTATATCATCTTTCTAAATGTTGATTATTTTATTTATTATTATTCAAATAATAAGAGCACATTTCAATTTCTTTAAGGCGAGTGAGACGGCCGATTTCTGCACGCGCCCGTATTATTTATTTTATATTTCTAGGATTTTTTTTTTCTACACTTAAATACAATAGAAAATGAAAAATAAGAATGTGAAAGCAAAGAATAAGAATCGTTTTTATTTTTCGAAATAATAATCAAGTTGACGCACGTTTAACATTGCAATATTCAGCTTTTCTCTGTAATGTGCAACAAAATCTAAAATTAACGTTAAAATATTCATTATTTCTGTATTTTTGGTCCTTTTTTTTCTTTTTTTTTTGTCAAAACAATGTTCTGAACTATATCTTTATGCAAAAAAAAAAAAAAATGATTTTAATTTCAACTGGAATTTATTAATTGATCAACTGGAATGTATATTTATCGGTAATAATAAAACCAGGTTTTCAAGATTCATCATCATCATCATCATCATCATCATCATCATCATCACCATCATCATAATTTCTTGACGATAGATTTACAAAGAACCTATATATATATACCTTCGAAAAAAGAAAAAAAAAAAAACCTTTGAAGGATCAGAGAGAAAAGTACCGACGGTCGTAAATCGATTATGGTTTTATGGTGGCGGCATTTGCGACAGAAAAGTTTTTTTTCGTTTGCGCGTACAACTGCGAACCTTTGTTCTTCCTATCTTGAGCAATGAATTGTCTTGTGTTACCTGGTGCGCAGGTACTTTTGAATACTTTTATGATGATTCTTCTAGCGTTGTTAACGCTTATGCAGGTGAGAACGGAAGAAAAGAGAGATAAATAGAAAGAGAGAGAAAGAAATATGATGAATAGAGAAGTATTATAAAGGGTTTTCTTTTTTTTTCTTTTTTCTTTTTTTTTTTTTTTCTTTTAAAAAGGTTTCATTTTCCTAATGTGTAAATAAAGTTTCATAAATAATATAATCAAATAAAATAACGAAAAAAATAAAAAAAATACGAAGATACGAAGTTCATTGTGATGGTAATAAACTCGAACCGCGATGCCCATTTCCGGTGATAATTTATATACTTAAATGTTACTGTAAGAGGTGTTTCATAGTCTCAGATAATAATAATAATAATAAAAATTAAAAAAAAAGACAAGGGTACGTTTTTCTGCTATGTGCATTCACCGAACACCACGATCGATATCCCATGGAGAAGTTAAACTCGTGGGAGTAACTCAGGTTCTCGGATAATTGAAACTCGTCGGTGAACTCAACGAGTCATCGTGTGAGCACATGAGAGAGAGAGAGAGAAAGAGAGAGAGAGAGAGGGGGTTGAAATTATTAAAATTGACTCGGTCTATGAGTGACGTATGTATGGGAGAAGCAAAGGGTAAGAATAACTCGGACTAAAAATCGCCGCTAATTTGTGTCCGCCTTTTGATCCGCGGACTCATCCACCACCTGTCCTTGGACTTACCTTTAGCGTCCCTTTATCGATCGTCAAGTCTGACGAATTTTCCTTTACCTAAGCGTACATATGATATTCATAAAAACTTAACTCGGATGATATAAATCCATGCTGAGATCAAGAAACAAAGTTTTAGGGGGGAGAGGGGTGATGGTTAGGTTAAATTCGTTTCCCAAAATTGCGTTGGAAAAATTTGGGATAGTCGAACGACGCGACGGTACAAAAGAGAAGAAGGTTCAAAAGTCAATGTTTTCCTTTTCTCTCTCTCTCTCTCTCTCTCTTTTTTTTGTTCCTTCCTTTTGTTTCGTTCGGTTTCTCTCTCTCTCTCTCTCTCTCTCTCTCTCTTCTCTCTTTCTTTGACTTTATCTTTTTTTTTTCTTTCTTTTTTTTCTCTTTTTTTTCTTTTTCTTTCTTTTACTCTGGCACGATAGGCTGCTTACAACTTTTACCTTTTTACAACGTTTACACGGAAACGGTGAAACGGAAATTTAACGAGAGAACGGCGGATAGAAAATGGAGAAAGAGGGAGGGAGGGAGGGGTGGGTAGGTAGGTAG
>NW_015149044.1:374160-386644 GCF_001465965.1 Polistes dominula | reverse complement strand
GGGTGGGGTGGGGTGTGGGGGAGAGGGAGCTGGGCTCTTGTTTGCACAATCGATCCCCCCCGACCGTACGTGCTTTTACATGTACTGAAAGAGCTTCCTTTCTAGTCGTCGTAGAACGTTGAAAAAAAAAAAAGAGAGAGAGAGAGAGAGAAATAAAAAGGGGAAAAAAGAAAGGAAAAAAAAAAAGAAGAAAAAAAGAAGAAGAAAAAATTGAAATAAGAAGAAAAGAAAAAAAAAATAGAAAGAAAGGTAAGGGAAATAAAAAAAAAAGAAAAAGAATTATAGGAAAGTCTATTTTCACGTTTTCGTTTTCCTTTGAAAAATACCGACGATGATGCATTCCCCCTCTCCTCCCCCCCCTATCCCTCTCTTGCTACATTTAAACATGTGTTGTTAGATCATTTTTGACACATTCCTTCTACGTATTCCTCAACTCTCTCTCTCTCTCTCTGTCTCCTTATACGTCACAGGAGCAAATTGAAGGGTTCCAAAGTACAGAAAGGAGGAAAGAAGAAGAAAACCGAATTTTTACTTTCTCGATGAATCATTGTATGATTTATTTACATTTTTCTTTATTTTTCCTTTTTAGTTGTTCGATATTCAATGTTCAAATATCCAAGGTCCAGAGTCCCCTTTCCCCCTTTTCCTTCCCCTTCCCCTTCCCCTTCCCCCTTTAGGTATTTTATCTTTTGTAAATAAATAAATAGAAAAAGGTTTTCGTTATAAATTTTTCTTATCTATTTAAATATCTCGACTATTGGGATAGAGATAATTTAAAGTAAATAATTGAATCGTTTAAATTTGAGAAACATGATCCTCGTGATAATCATCGTGATTATCGTAGTGAACAATCTTGGAAAAGTAARATGATGATGATGATGATGATAAAATGACGATGATTATTTTTGAAAAATGATAAAAAAAAAAATAAAAAAAAAAAAAAGGAAAAGGATACGATAAGGAAAAAAATAGATGGATATTTGTTGCGTGTGCTTTATCGTGACGGAGGTGGTGCAGACGCTTACCAGACACGTGCCGTGCGTGCTTCGTTGTGCTTTTCTCAGATTTGCGAGGGCCAAATCATCGGATGGGTTCTATCGGCCCGTCGGAGGGTTGCTCGGATCACCCCTTCTCCTCTCTCTCTCTCTCTATCTCTCTCTCTCTCGAAAAGAGAACATGTAAGAAATAATAGACTCTTCCCACGTTCCTTTATTTTCTTTTTATCATTTGTTACTTTTTTTTCTTTTTTTTTTTCTTTCATCGGAAACATTTTGTAAGAATATTAGGAATTCCTATGCGATTAGATCAAATAACCTATCGTTGTTTCTTATATCAATCTCTCTCTTTGTTCTCTTTTTTTTTTCTTCTTTCATTTATTACATATACGATCTTTTAAAATTGAAAGAAAAAAAGAAATAAATCGAATTTAACGTTTTTAACATGTCAATCGTTATTAACACAACGATTTCATAATTTCGTTTATATACGAATATTAACAATTTAAAATGAACGTTTTAACAATTCAATCATTTCCCAAATAATATGAAAATTGTGTTTCAATTAAAAAGTATTCAATAAAAATAATAAATACAATTAGAAATGATAAATATATTTATTGAAATTGTTTACTCGTTTATATAATGTAAATTTATATTTTTAAATGTGTGTGTGTGTGTGTGTATTACTGTAATATATTTACTTAATACGAATGACAAAAAAAAAGCAGCGATTTCGTTTCGTTGATAAGCAAATTAAATATTAAAATGATAATCAGAATATTACACAAAATAATATGTACGTACGTATGTACGTTGATAGTTTATTTGTATTTTTGAATTATTGCTAAAGGCAATAAATCTACGCTGGTTTAGGGAAGGTGGGTGGATTTTTGGGGGGGAGGTCAGTGTTAGAAAAATAAAGTTGAACTTTCGCGAGAAGAAATGTGGACCAGAACGCTGACACATCTACCTGTCGTTTTATCGTTAAGCTTTACTCTACTTTGGTCTATTATGATGGGTAGTGTGTGTGTGTGTTAGCGATTTTTTTCTTTTAGGATTTGTTGCTTTAACGTCAACAGAATACCATAGAAGTGCTGTCAAGAAAGTCAATTTTTTTTGATGCCAAAGAAAATCACATGTCCACTTTTGAGATATACAACAGGGCCTTGTGTTTTTGGGAAAGAGGGCAATTCTGTTAAAATAATATAATTTCACTTCTCAAACTTATAATAATAATAATAATAATAATAAATAAAATAATAATCAAATATTGTATACCTTGTCACGTTATAAAAAATAACATCTGGGAGATATATATTTTTTTTTTTTACTTTAAAAAATTAGTAACATTATTTTTTTTATGATTCTATATAATATATTTTATTTCGAATAGATTATTATTTCGGGTTCTGTTTCCTTTGTTGGATAAATTCCATAGAAATGTAAAAAACTGAAGAAAAGTAAATAAAAATATTATTTTACGAAAATAGAATGATATTACAAAAGAAGATATATATATACATATAACTATAGATTCTATATGTGAGAAAGAATCATCATCATTGGTGTTAATAATACAAAGAAAGGGATGAAGAGAAGACGACCACACACGTAGAAGGGTCAGGTAAGACGTAGTGTCGAGTCTTTTGAGTAAATCACGATTTACCGTCGCTTCGAATTCTCCCTATTCCGTCTTCGTCGTCTCTACTCTATTCTATTTGTTTTTAAAATGACCAAACACTTTTTTTTTTTTTTTATTATGGTCAATAATCAGAAATAACCTTTTTTTCTTCCTCTTTTTCTCATCGGTTTTCCCATCTCTTCTCAATCATTCGTTTTTCCCATAATAGCCAGGATTCTTGTAAATTTTTGAAATGGGTATAAGAAGATATTCGAATATGATGTGCGGTAAAATAACAGGTGTAACAAAAAAGAAAATAAAAAAAGAAGAAGAAGAAGAAGAAGAAGAAAGAAAAATGCAAAGCTTAACTTGAGCAAAGGTAAAAAAAAAAAAGAATGCGACGAGTGTCTGTCGCCGCGCTTGTACTCGCGCGAGCGCGTATAATCGTAGTATATCTACGGTTAAAAGCGGCCGTTTGACAAATCGATCGAGTCCGCGATATCGGTAATCTAGGTCAAATAGCAAATCGTTATTTAATCGTAGATTAAGGACCGAGACTAACCGAGACAAACAGATCTCGATTGCGCACTTGTATCCAGACGGGGACGAGGTGGTACGAGGGGTACGATTTGTTATAACGTAGAATGCTTTGCCCGGCACATTGTAGCTACTTGTTTACAGGGACAATATTTTCATTCCGCAAACAATTCGTGGCTCGATAAAGACCCCGGTACAGGTGGGTGCTTGGATCTAACGTTGTAACGTGCAGCTCGTCGTTCGTTCGTTCGTTCGTTCGTTCGTGAATGCTTCTATACCTATATACTATGCGTGTTTACGAATCTCTCGAGTAAAGTATTAGCCGACTCTAAACGCTCGAATCATCGAGTTGTGTGCCTTCAATTCGTCGCTCGACTTTTCAACGATATTTCCCTTCTTCTTCTTCTTCCCTAAATCCTCACCCCCTCAGCCCCTCACCCTCATTGCGTGATATATTACATCGACACGTATCTTACTTCTTAAAAAATAAAGTCAACTTTCAACATTGTATCTATTTAACGCTAAATTACATGCAAAAATAAACGCTCACTTTTGACGTTTCTATTATTATTGTATTGAAATAAATTTGCAACATAAGTTTGAAAATTGTAAACAAATTTGTACATTTCTAAGTCTATGAGAATTAGAAGAAAAATACCATAGAAAGACTTTGAACGTAACGGTACATATGACTAATGATGTGAGTAATCATTTAAAGAGACAATCTTGGTGTTTTTATTTTTTTTTTTCATATTAATAATAATCCAACACAAGTTAACACAACTACAAAGAAAATATTTATATGCATTAGTTTCGTTTTATATATATATATATATATAAAAAAAGAGAAAAGAAAAATATTATTCGTGTATATTAGCATAAATAGATTAATAGAAAAAGTAAAGAATAATTAATCGTCGATCATCATCGATAGCCGGCGGATTCGTTGATTTATTCATATTGTTTTAATATAGATAAATAAATAAATAAATAAATAAATAAATAATACATGCACGTGCATATGTTTGGCCAGACTGATATATCAAATAAATCAATTTAATTGTTTATTATTTAAACCCCAAAATTAAGAAATACATGATTCGTTAAATTATTTTCTAAATGCCATACTTGTTGGACAATTATTGGGTGTTAAACATTGCGTTCATTTATTCGTAATTGATTATGGATATAGATAATCAAAACTAAATCGTAATTTATTGTTGATGGGTCATTATTTAATTTTACAATCATCGCAATTTGAGGATAAATAATTTATACGTAATAGCAGTACACTGTACACTGTACAAAAATCCGTTCTTTACATTTCGAATAAAAAAAACTAAAATGTACAAATGGTAAATATATAAATATTAACAAGTAGTTCTTTTTTTTTTAAATAACAAATAAAAAGAGTTGTTGAATGAGGATCGATCTTGCGTTCAAATATTTATAGCTGGCCTACGACAAGATCAAGTTGTTTGTTAACAAATATATTAATAACATTTGAAATGATAAAAAATAAATATGAGAAAAGAAACATATATATATATATATATATGTATCTATGCGTGTCTATGTAGGATTGATCGAAATACCTCGTTCCGATAGGAAAAAGAAATCGAAATTCAGCTTATGTTTAGTCCTTCAGCGATTAGATAACATCCTTGTTTGCACCTCCCAAAGAAATTGAAAAACACCGCACGAAAAAAGAGGGTACACCTTAGGAAAAGAAAAAAATTAAATAAAAATAAATAGAAATAAATTCCGATAAGATGTAAAAAAAGGATAAGAAGAAAAAAGTATCAAGCTGATGGTGGACATCGGAAAGCTATCGTGAAGAAGGAGAAGGTGATGATGAATAAAAAGGAAGGTAAAAAAAACGTAGCGAGATAAAAATAAAAAAATAAATAAAAAAAAAGAGGCGACGATTAGAAAGGTCGAGATAGGTGTAAAAACGCGTGGAGGATCGGTCGTCGTAAGGGGGTGAGAGGGGCCGAGCGGAGGGTGCAAAGGTCGGGGAAAGAAGAGAACAGAACGAGAGTGAAAGAAGGAAGGAAGGAAGAAAGGAAGGAAGAAAGAAAGGAAGAAAGGAAGGAATATATGTATGTATATATATATATATATATATATATATATATAATATGGAAGCAGAAAGGAACGCGAGAACGTGGTCGTCCCGACGCTCGAGCCGACCCGACGCCCGACCCGACCCGCCGTAGACGGCGGCGCTTATCAGCCAAGAGAGAGGAGAGAGATTGCGCAAGCGGCCTTCGGATCATTTCAGAGTACCCGAAGATACGGCGCTTGCGCTGCTTTGTAAGGGAAACAGAAAGAGAGACGATAAAGGGAGAGAAGGGGGAGAGAAGGGGGAGAGTCGTGTCACGAGCACGATTCATCGCATCTTGAAACTCGCTGCTACGGCCACGCCACTGGCACGAGAGACTACCTACTACGATTGGTTGGATTAATACTAGGGTGGGGATGAAATTATTACCATTGGTTAAAATAGAACGACCGGGCGCGGCGCCATATTGTACAGGGTGGGGGGTGTGTTTGAACAAGTCTTGGCTGAGTCAAGAGTAGCGGACTACACTCGCTAACCGGCCTCCATCCATACGGCATACAGAGCTAGAGACTAGTGTAGAGGTGAGGTGGCATATTATACAGGGCACAATTTAAACAATCGAGCGCGCTTCTTAGCGACGAACGGCTAGTGTCGCCGCCACCGTCGACATCCTCGTCGTCGACGTCGTCGTCATCGTCGTCGTCGTCGTCATCGTCATCGTCGTGTTGTTATCATTGTTATATTATTGTTGTTGTTATTGTTATTATTGCCGCTGTCGCTGCCGCTGTTGATTGTTGTGTTGTTGTTTTTATTGTCCATCGTCACCGTCAGTATCACTGCTGTCGTCGGTAGTATCAGTCGCGTAAGTGTTTATAAGTATTGTGTCGGTTGTCAGGACAACTATTTTAATTAGAAATTATATCCGAGATCAGCCCGCGTGGCGCGTGAGACAACGACAAACATACACTGCGTGTATCATCGAGTGTTTTCTTCGTGCTGACCCCCCCCCCCGACGGACGCGTGCATACATTCTTTCATTCGAGAAAAACTAAGTGCAAGAATAATTGTTAATTTTGATAAATTATCACTGAAATTTTATACAAGTGCGAGGACACGAGGATATAAGATTTTCAGTGCTGGTAAAGAAATATAGTGAGTTTTTGGTGTAATCTCAAGAAATAAGGACAAACAGGAAGAGAAAAGGAAAACAAAACACAGAGTGTAGGTTTACAAATTCTTCTATAAAAAGAAATTGAAGGCGTGCCAGTGAGAGCGTGAGAAAAAGAGAGAGAGAGAGAGAGAGAGAGACGCGTGGATTAAAGTGAAGGAAGTACGGGAGGATATAAGATTAAGGGGTCACCGGATTATCAGCAGTCGTGGTACCGAGGTTTTCATGATTCCCGCTTGACGTCTCGACAACAGCCCACCCCGGCACCGGTGAGCTCTATGACAATGCTCCAGTCGCAAAAGCTGTATAGCGAGGCTGGTAGTCTCGGTGGTGCCATGACGAGCGCCGCGATGTCCAGCATGGGCAGCATGGCACCCACATACAGCTCGATCAATTCTATGGGTTGCGTGTCAATGGGAATGTCGATGGGCGTTGGAGTTGGTCCGAGTTGCAGTCCTCAAGGAGCCGGTGGATTCAATATGAGCACAATGAGCTCGGCCATGGGGATGGCTTCGATGGGAGGCGGTGGAATGGGTGGTTATGGTGGCACGTCAATGGGTGGCGGAGGCGCTTGCATGAGTGCCGTTGGTTATGGTCCTTTAACGCCGGGAGGTGGTACCGCTGTAAGCAGAGATCCATTATCGTTAGCAGAACCAGATTCTCCTAATTCTGCCCTTCAGCGTGCACGCACAGACAAATCTTATCGAAGAAGTTACACGCACGCGAAACCGCCTTATTCTTACATTAGTTTGATCACCATGGCAATACAAAACGCGCCGACCAAAATGCTCACGCTCTCAGAGATTTATCAATTCATCATGGATTTGTTCCCGTTCTATCGGCAAAATCAACAAAGATGGCAAAATTCGATAAGACATTCGTTAAGCTTTAACGATTGTTTCGTTAAAGTACCGCGAACGCCCGATAAGCCAGGCAAAGGTTCCTTCTGGACGCTTCATCCGGAGAGTGGTAACATGTTCGAGAATGGTTGTTACTTGCGCCGTCAAAAAAGGTTCAAAGACGAAAAGAAAGAGTTGACGAGGCAGAATAACAAACATCAACAACATCAACAACACCACACGACGGGTGCTGCGGTCGCTGCCGCCGCCGCAGCTGCTGCAGCCGCTGCTGCAGCCGCCGCCGGACACAACAGTCCTAATTCTCACGATCTCGGACATGGGGGTAAGAAGACGCCTTCGTCCCTTCATCATGCTCCTCAGCAACAAGACGACAAAGATCTTCATTCTTTGGTCTCGTCTCATCATCACCATCATTCGGCCGGTCTTCATCAGCATCACGCTGCTTTGAAAGGCGACACCAACGATATCGGTGGACTATTAGGACCAGATCTCGGTACGACTCACGACGAGCTTACGGCTATGGTCAGTCGTACCCTTCATCCTCACTTGTTGTCTGATCCAGCGGCTCTTCATCATGGTATGGCAGGTAGCTTAAAGCAAGAGCCACCTTATACGGCTGCCAGTCATCCGTTCAGCATTACCAGGCTATTACCCGGTGCAACCGCTGGAACTTCACCGGGTGCTCAAGACACGAAACCGCCAGAAATGAAGATGTACGATCAAATTCATCAGAGTTATGCGAACTTCAGTTCGCCACATCATCCGCACGCGCATTCTGCGCCRCCGAGTCATCATCATCACAACGGGATGCACGCTGGTTCGAACACCGGCGGAGGACCCATGCATAATATGACCAATCACCATCATCAAGAATATTATCAAAGTCCTTTGTACCATCACGCGACCAGCGTGAGTACCAGCAGTGCGCCTCCTCCCCCGTCGGTCGCGACAGCGGCTCCGGGATTGTGACATCACGCTACCCATCCCTACGCCTTGGCTTGAGTCGCTGCCGTTGCGGCCTATGCCGCCGCCGGTAATACCGTCGCTAATTTAACAACCCATCATCCTCGGACAATGCTCGACGACGTTGTTCTTCCTTCATCAACATCGCCATCGTCGTTGCCGCCAGCACCACCACCACCACCAACAGCACCACCACCGCCGCCGCCGCCACCACCATCGCTCCCTCCTCGGTCTTCCTCTTCGTCTTCTCTATCACAACATCATTATCATCAACAAGAACAGCAACAGCAACAGCAGCAGCATCGTCGTCGACGTCGTTCCGACGAAAGTTCTTCTTGGCTCGACGAGTACGACGAATACGAGGAAGATGAGGAAGACGACGAGGTGGAAGGTATCTGATTCGATGATCCAAGGTACGGCCAAAAAAAAAACCCGGTATTCGAACAATGATCTCGAAATTCTCTTCTATGTCGCAAATCACATTTCGTTTCGATCATTTGAATCGTTTATTTTTCCATGCTCTATGCATATCTACGATATGCTTTGGGACGACGTATTGTTTTTACTTGGAAAGTATGTGACACGCGTGGTCGCGGTCATTTGCGATTTCTTTCTCTTATATTGTCTTCAATTAGTTTCAAAACAAAGTGACAAAAAAAACTTGCGGTAGAATGTGTGGTGATGGTGGTGGTGGTGGTGGTGGTGGATGGTAGTTATTTGATAACGAAGGATGAAGGTGGTGCTACTGCTGCTGCTGCTGCTGCTACTATTACTATTACTACTGTGGAATTTGAAAGGTATAATTAATGATCATGGATGCGTACGTCTAATCGATAAATGTATACATTGCAAATTGCAATTGAATGGCAAGAAAAAAAAAAAAAAGAAAAAAAAGAACGGTGCGAAAGTGTCTCTCCGATATGCGACCGATTAGCTTTGAAACATCGATATTCGATAAATATCTCTATACATATATCACATCACTGTATTGGACGCGTAAACGTGAAAACGTTATATTTATGTTTTCACTCGTTGGATATTATTGCGAGGACAATATTTTCGAATTCTATATTTACACGCGAGACGACGACGACGAAGAAGAAAATGCTTTGACGCGAGCTTTTAATAACCAATTTTAACGGTTAGTCGAACCACTGAGATTAATATTAATAAACTAATTAATTAAACAAAAAAAAGAGAAAGAGAGGAAGAGAAGATGATGATGATGAAGAAGAAATGGAAGAATAAGAAGAAGTAGAAGAGGATGATGAAGAAGAAGTAAAAACGTTGTTACCACTGCGATTAACATTTAACCGATAAATGCAGACGATGCTTTATAGTTTTTGCGATAGTTTTATTTCGCGCACAATCGTTCCTCGAGCCTCCGTCCACGATCCTGTACTTACGTAGCATGGAGTGGTATACAACGATTCTTATAGACGCTAGAATTTAAATAGAAAAGAAAACAAAAAGAAAAAAAAAAAGCTCGTAGTGTGTGCTTTACTTTAAACAAAACAATCATCGCGATTGATTCGTCTTCTTCCGACAATTAACAAATTATTATTTCATTCAATTCCTTTTTAATTTCTCTTTTCTCTAATCATAATTTGTCTCGATGATTTTTCTAATTCGAATCACTTGTAAAAGAGAGTATGTAGTATCAAAGTATACGAAAATGTGCGATGATACATTGATGTATTAGATGCGTGAAAATGAACAACCACTAACAAACAAAAATAGGAGGAAACATTTCATGAACGTAACTCTCGAGCGAATGCGATGTTCGAGTATCGATATTATTACGATTGAAATTATCAAGCGACAAGAAATCTTCTCAACAAAAAAAAAAAAAAACAAAAAATCAATTTTCCGATTAGTTATTTTCAACTTATATTATATTTATTATCGTTGGTTGTTTAGAAAAGCAAAGCCACGCTCGCTTGTTTTCGGTCGTTGATCTCGATTTCGCGCGTCACACTTATCGCCATCGGTCTCTAATACTACTACTACTACTACTACCTACTGTACTATTACTACTACTACTACTACTACTACTACTACTACTACTACTACTATTACTACTACTATTATTATTATTACTACTACTAATACTAAACTACCGCATATTTTCAACGTGTATCGCGTGGTGGAGATGATCTTAAGGTATATGTTAAATCAACGGATTTGTATTGTTATCGCTCGACGCGATCAAACGTTCGATAGAAATCAATGGCGATAAGAAGAAGTATGTAAAAGAACAAAAATAAATCATCAATAAAATGAACAATATTAAATAATAATAATAATAATAATAATAATAATAATAATAATAATAATAATAATCATTTCGCTCGAGTTCGTTCGTACGAGGAGAGATGCTACTTCGAAATGATACGCGACGTTTAATTACATATGCAATGTTTGTAGTTGTCGCGTCGTAGATCTATCGAAGAAGCATTATCGTAATGAGATAGCGGGAAAATAAGAAAAGAAAATGTAAAGAGAGAGAGAGGGGGGGAGGATTTAACCTGAGCAATGTTACCTTGTACCTACGCCTATGTATTTATAACGTATTTATAACGTTTCGGTGAATTTATCGATCATTACATAATATCCATCGTTCTCGGCCGTCGTTTCTGGGCCGTCTCGTTCAAAACCGTTATCTTTTTAAACGTTCTCATAGAAATTATAAAACTTAAACGTTGGTACAACGAGATCGTGAATAATACGTGGTGTGTGTGTGTGTATCGTCCATACCAAATATATTATTATTATTATTATTATTATTATTATTATTATTGTAATTCACAATCGGTCGGAGACACGGAGCAACTGTTAAATTAATTCATTAATTAATTGATTAATTAAAATAGAGAAAAAATATAGGAAGAATGATAAATAAAGAACAAGACAAAAATCAAAAAGAAGTAGAATAATGGTGAGGAGGAGGAGGAGGAGGAGGAGGAGAAGGAGGAAGAAGAAACACTGTGAAGAAGACGAAGAATAAGAAGCGTGTATTAAAAAATAACAAAAAGAAAAAGAGAATAAATCTGAGAAAGATGAGGGTTGTTGGTTGCGGTGCTGTTTATAATGGCGGAGAAATATTAAAATTGGGGTGGTGGTGGTGGGTGGGTGGGKGGTGATATGCCGGCAGGCACAGGGCGACAAAAATGTGATAATCCGCGAAATTAAATATTAATTAGCGAACGTATACTCGCGAGGACGATTATATGCATTTCAAATGCGTCCACTTGTGCATGCGTACATGCGTGTGTGTGTGTGTGTGCATGCATGCATGCGTGCGTGCGTACGTGCGTGCGTGCGTAAGCCTCTATCGCACGTGTCTCAACAAACAGAGAAAAAAAAAAAATTAAAGAAAGATAAGGATAATGATATAATAAAAAGTAATGTGAAATATAATATAACATAAAAACGTTTTTTCGAATGTGATGATGATGATGATGATGGACGATTAAAAATAACTAACCAATGTTTTCGCCCAACGACGAACGTTTTTCAAGAATGAAAATTTTTCTTGGTGATGAAAGGAAGCGTCGCGCAGGATACGTTCAGTGTTTTTTTTTTTGTATGATACGTGTAGATAGTCGACACAACGTGTAACACGTATAATGTACAATATTCTATGTTACAGAGAGGTATATATATATATATATAATTAAATGAATACAAATATAAAACAAAAAAAAAATATATATATATAAAAATAAATGGAATCTTTAATGATACATAATGTTAGGTGTGTATACATATTATATATAAAAAAATGTATGTAAGAGATGTATGTATGTATGTATGTATGAGAGAGACAGAGTGAGTTAGATTAAATTGAGAAAACGAGCAAGTGAGAAAGAAAACGGTGTCGCAATGCACTGTAATCGCGTATTTCAAAAGTATATATATATATATATATATATATATATATATATATATGAGGATATATTATAGGTAAAAGGATATTTTTTTTTGTTTTCATTCACGCACTATGTTTTCTTTTTTATCTTTGCTTACATTCGCACAGATCTGTTGATGAAAGTTCATAGGGATCTTTTTTTTTTATTCGTCAGAATTAATAAAAATAAAAATAATAATAATAATAATAATACTAAAGAAAAAAAAATGACACTTTTGAAATACGCGTTTAGCACATAGAAATTTTCCTGTACATAACGACTGGCGTATCGCAACAGAACACTCCTTCTCCTTAATAATTATTATAATTATTAGTATGATTATTATTATTATCATCATCTT
>NW_015149044.1:352966-374083 GCF_001465965.1 Polistes dominula | reverse complement strand
TTATTATTATTATTATTATTATTATTTTTATTGTCCCTATGATTACTATTATTATTATTATTATTATTAATTAGTATTATTATAAGTATCATTGCAATTATTATATATATAATTTGATTGATTTATTTTAAATACACCGTATTATGTCTCGCCGTTTCGTATTATTATATTGTTTTATTAAATTCGAGAGAAAGAATTCGGCCGATGGAAGAATCAAAGACGAACGAACGAACCTTTGTCGACAGATGATCTCGAGTGATGGAGGAGGAGATATACGAAATTGAAAATCTCAAGAAAAAAATAAAAAACGACGAAATCTCATACACACTTGTAGATTAACAAATGCTTTTCACTCTTATTAATTGTCCTCCACCTTTTTTATTATCACAAACATTATAAACGAAGTTTCTTCCTTCGGCCCTGTAATTCTTCATTCATCTCGATAGATTATTTTCTAATTTTTTTTTTCTTTTTTGTTTCAAAATTCATTGCCTCATACAATGGTATTGCATTACAATTTCACATAACGGCGAATTTCCCCGTGTACGTCACGCAACCTTCGAACGTCGTTGTGGTGTCCGACCGATAAAAAGGTTGTTGATAAAATAGGAAAGTGAAAAAAAAAAAAAAAAGAAAAAAAAACACATAAGGAAAAGAAAAGAAAAGAAAAGAAAGTAATATTATGGTGGTTTAAGGACGAAACGACGAGAATCGAAGATGTAAGTGTTTCAATAAAGCAACGTATTTCTATGAAATTCTATTCGTTGATATAATTTTGTTTCTCACACGCACACTAAACAACGCATTCACACATATGTGTACAACACCACCACCACATGTTTCCTATCTCCGAATATTCCGTATATCCATTTCCAAAATAATTTATTGTATGTTATCTATACTCTGGGTCGTGTTTAAATAGTATGCCTGGGTTGAGAGAATTATATCTTTGTTCCTTTTACAGGTAGAATATAATTTTTCTTTTGTTGTATTGAAATATCCTAGGTTAATATTTCGAATAGTTTTTTTTTTTTCGGGGGGGAAAATACGTTTGAACAGAAAAAAAAGGGTAAGGAATTTATTATTTTACAACTCTACTAGCATATTATATATTTCTTTTCTTTTTTTTATTCTACAGTTCGAAAGAAAATCTTTTTATTTGTTCGATATATAGTTCAGACTATAGAAAGAACAATGAATCTCCTATTTCTTTAGAATTTTTTTCAACAAAATTCATTTCAGATACGATCGAAATCAAAGACGAATATTGGAAATACGAATCGGACAAGTGAGTATTCATGAAAAAAAAAAAAAAAAATAAAACACAACAAGATAAATTATGAACAGGTGTAAAGCAGAGTAGTGTGTTTTTTGTATCGTGTTCGTTAGATGATATCTATTTAGTTAAAATACCAGAAAAGAGCGCGAGAGAGAGAGAGAGAGAGGGAGAGGGAAAACATCCCATGGCAGCCCATGTAGCTGCTGCATACGCGCTCATAGACAAATCAGAGAGAGTTCTTATCGTCCTGTTTGAAATGAAAATATTCATGCGCGCGATGCGCAAATGAAGTGGTTGTCTATACGATAATATTTAACTTCCATTCGGATACATTTGTACGAGCACTCGAAGATGTGCTCGTTGACATAGAGCCTTTTGTCGGATAAGTGCCATCAAATATCTTGTGTAAATGACCTAATCTCGCTATTACTCTCTATACAATCGATGGAGTCTATGCTCATTAGAAACAGAATCAATCGCTTGTTAGTTATTTCGAATAAGGACGGAATGTTTACATGAAAATACCAATTTTAATTTTGAGTATCCAAAGACACAGAAGATAAAAGATAGCATCTGTTTTACAAAGATGTAACGTGTCATTATCGCCCGATGACTATATACTATATATATATAATACATAGATAAATAATTACATATAGACATACGCCGCGTACTCGTAAGTAAATATATTTCTATATTTATTGATATAAACTCGAGAGGGATGACAATCTTGAAAATAAAATTCTAACTTGTACGAGCTAGCTACTACTACTACACTCGATACTATGAATTTTCCCAAGTAAGTAAGTATATTTTTAAGAAGTAAACAATAAACAATGTGTTATTGGTATATTTGATTCGACTGCAATGTGTATGAGTCTCTTACCATAGTTAACGGCTGGACAATCTAGGAGCAATCTAGCGTGGATTATTCGGTATAATATACAACGTTAGGCATATAACTACTATGTATATATCTACTTACTTACCTACCTACCTACCTACCTACCTGCCTACCTACCTACCTACCTACCTTCCTTCCTTCCTATCGTGAGGTACTACAAAGCTGTGTATCGCACCAATATTTGACTAAATCATGAACAATGTTTGTGTGTGATTGTATACACGTACTCGTGAGGCGCACGCACACGACATTTATAAACACGCACGCGCGTCCTCTCTCTCTCTCTCTCTCTCTTTCTGTATGCGTAACTTACGTAGTTGAACGTGCAGTTTCACGAGAGGAGAAGAGCTCCTCTCTCTTTCTCTCCCTCCTCACCCTCCTCGTTATATATCATGAGAGGGGAGAGAGAGAGAGAGAGAGAGTGAGCGGGAAGGAAGGAGGGAGGGAAGGGAAGGGAAGGGAGGTTTGCCGTATCGACTCGAGTGTTCTCTCTCTCTCTCTCTCTCTCTCTCTCTTTCTTGCTTGCTTGCGCGCGCGTGTGTCGAGTGTCGTGTAATCGAGCTACGTGCAACAGTGTGCTGGACCATACATACCAGTTTGTAATCTCTCTTTAGGTTGTGTGCACGTGCAGCCATAATGCGTCGGAGATATCGCGCGCCAGGTACTATCTCGTTGCAGAGCCTTGACGTTCAATGTACGCATCTTGACGTTTAATAGTAAACGTGTTGGAAATCAAGAGAAAATGAGAGAGAGAGAGGGGGATTAATTTTTTGTCAACAATAAAATTAAAACCAGACAAAAAATTGGGCATAGTTTATAAAGTTGGATAATTTTGGAATTTTGTTTGACTAAATCTATTTTAGAAAGGTGAGAGATTATCCGATAAGACAAGTAGATAAAAGATGATGATGATGATGATAATAATAACAATCGTATCATAATAATCGATAAATACATCTCTTATACTCGAGTCTTATGTATCTCTCGTGTGTCTATATTTTCTATGTATTATTATCTCGACTAGTTATTTGTTTTTCTTTCTCCTTTCAAAATAGTATTTTATCGAGTATATATATATATATATCTTTTACTGTGTAAAATAATCAGAAAGTCTTGAGAAAGTACTGATTTAAGAAAAAGAAAGAATGATGGAGTTAAAGAATAGATATCCTAGGATAATCTTTCCTACCCCCTCCCTCTCCCCTCCCCCTCCCCTCTCCCCACTGTCTACGTGGATCTATGAAAAGCTTTAATCTTCTCTTCTGTTCTCTTCTTTTGCGAACGATTTAATCTCCGACGGCGCGCAATTTTGTCGGCGAATATCGAAAGACAAAGTCTGTGTTCTTTCTCCTTTCTCTGTCTCTCTCTCTCTCTCTCTCTCTCTCTCTCTCTCTTTCTCTCGTTGGTAGTTTGCACTCAGGCGACGTGATCGCCGAATTTCTAGCGAACGTGCGGCCGAAATCGTGGGATATCCGGTTTACTTAGGTGCGGCCGAGAAATTGAAATTTTCGTAAACGGATTAGGGAGCGGTCACATACGACAAACTCCTTGTTAATTAGAATGTAATCCGGGTGTTAATGTCACGCTTGGCACGTACCATCTATCTACCTAATAACATTCCCTAACTATTAACCATCCTTTTTATTATTTTTCATTCTATTGTATTTCCTCGACATCATCTCTTTTCTATGCGGATCAATGAAGTTGTAAGTATACTACCTGAATATATTTCCTATGAATAAAAGTAACAATAGGATACGATTTTGTGTAGAGACTTAGTTGAGAATAAAAAGATCTAACCGATAAGAAATCGTTTAAGGTGGCAAGCATTAAGAAAGAAGAAAGTAGTAGTAGTGGTAGTAGTAGTAGTAGGGTGTTCTCATGGAGAAAGGGACGAGAATAAAAATTCATCTTTAGGAGAAGTTCCCGCTTGGTGGTTGTCTTTCTCTCATGGGGCTTTTTAATATTTCACGCCATGTGCTGTTACACATCTTGCCATTTCATTCGACCAATTTTCGTCGGTTCTTCTCTCGACACTTTATATCTGTATAATATTATCGCCTTTTCTCTTTCGAGTTTCAACGGTGGCGAAGAAGACCAAGAGACAAAAATAGAAAAAGAAATAACGAATGACCCCGACTAGTTAAATTCTTATTTTATTCATTCCGTTAATGTCCGAATGAAAATCTTACGATATTAGATCGCTTTCATTCATGAATCTGAGCGCGTAACTACGGCGTCGTTGTCGTAATGACCAAGAAAGAAACTTCGAATGGCATTACCGATCGACTACTTTCCTCGTTCAAGATGTTCTCAATTATCTTATCTAAAGTAAAGAGATCATCCGGTGTCTATATCGATTTTGCACGCTTATCACAAATATATTCGCGTTGAAACTATATCGAGCAAGTACTTTACTAGAATCAGATTCACCGAGCGAGCGAGCGAGCGAGCGAGCGAACATAGCAAGTAAGTATGCATATGTATGTACATAAACACACACACACGCACACACACGCGCGGGAGCGTATAAATAGGTATACTCAAATGTGTATATCGTAACTATTATGATCTACTTTGGTAAGTTGTTATCGTCGATTCGATATGGGGAGAGGAAAATGAAAATTCGATAAATTACGATCTTATTGCGTCTATGATATCATATTCGCATTAGAAAAAAAAAAAAGAAGGGTGGAGGGGAAAAAAGTATAGAAAAAGGTATAGAAAAAAGTATAGAAAAAAAGAGAGAAAGAAATGAATTTGAAAGTTCGATCGTTTGAACGTTCGCAGTTGAAGTATCCTTTCGGTAAGGATTCTTGCTCGTTTCTCTCGTTTTCTTGGAGAACGGGGCGGCAAAGAAGAAGAGTAGTGAGGGAGGAGGGGTGGGCTTGGTGATGCAGCTCGAACGACGAAGCGTTGCCATCGCTACGGCGAGGTATCAGCTTGCTTTCTGGTTGGTCGAGGCGAACGCGGCCTACGAGAATTGTGGTCCCGCGGGGTGCGCGGAGGAGGGCAGCCTGTGGTATTGACGCGCCTCGGAGAGTGAGAGGAGGTACCGAGCACGCAGGCTCGTTCAACATGGCCGACACCTCGCGCACACCCACACATCGATAAGCTCGAGTTACCCGGCTCTCACTGATAACCAAGTTCCCCGTGCTCGCCGACCTCGCCATATTTCTCTCTCCCTCTCTCCTCTTTCTCCCTCTCTCTTTCCCTCTCTCTCTCTCTCCTCTCTCACTCTTTCCTCTTTTATTCTTATCTCTTTCTTCCTACCTTACGCCACTGCTACTACTACTACTGCTACTACTAGGTGCTCCGCTTTCTTTAAAGTCGCGCTCCGTCCATTTCTATCGGTCTCTCTACACCACTCTGCTTTCCATCCACTATCTCCACGTAGATATATTTCTTCTCTATTCTACCTCTATCTCCATTGTTCATTATTTTTTTCTTCCTTTTTTTTCTTTTCTACTTACCACCGTGTACCCCTTTTCGTATATAAGTCGACTATCGCATGATGAATGGCAACTAAAATTTCATTTAAAATTAGTAGTAGTATTAGGTATTAGATGGATAGAAATATTTTCTATCAGAATTTCATAGAATTTTTCCTGAAACGTGCCATTTGCGAATCTCCATTAATGGCGTTTTAATAGAGCCGCCGAATTTCCAATTTCACGCACGATACTACCACCTTTATCTACACCACCCATCCTCTATCCTCGCCGGTGTGTTTCCCCGCTTCCATTTCCCGCGCTTTTTCACAGCCGAGGAGTTCGATTGTTATTCGGCCGGTGGTTAATTTCGATGGTAGCATTGCGTTTCGGACGACACCCGCCCCCTCCCCTTCTCCCTGCGACGGACAAACGACCGATTCGAATGAAAAACAGCTTTCGGATGGTCGTGGTTGGTCGTGGCAGTGTTGCCGATCGAAACTCCTCTGATATTTGCCGGGACACATTCATTTGTCCGTGCCACCTTCATTTAGCTTTTTCGCGTAGAGAAAAGGCAAAGCTTTGAAATTGATTGGTAACGGGTTGTTAAAGGTTGAAAGGATGCGAGCTTTATAGTACTTTTAATGTTTTTTCTCTCCTCTTCTTTTATTTCGTATTGGACCATTTTCAAAATATTCATCATCGAAAATGGAGCACCGGGGGTGGGGAGGGAAGGCTGTTGTTTCGTTAAGGAATTAACGAACGAATTCGAGCGAGCGATGGAATAAAAGATATCTACGAACAAAAATAGGATAGATTTTTACGCGGAGATTAATTGTAAGCTACTTTACGGTGTCTCGCGTCCAATAAATATGGACTAAACGATCCCTTAATTCTTAGGGCGTCAAAATCAGCAGGGCGAGTCGTACGGGGCCGAAATCAGGTGTGACGGATCAAAAGCGGGCGCACATGTTGCATTCTCGTAACGACCCCTCCGTTCTCGATGTCTCAACTACACCACCCTCGATCTACAAAGCTCGAAGCCCGATTCTAACGCACCATCTAATTATACGCTATTATGTATAGCATAGTTCCTTAATAGGATGAGACCATAGGAAGGAGATCGCTAATTCGCGAGGTACAAAGTTACACTTATGAAAAGTAATTCGTTGGATGGATCGATGACCGGCGCGTATTATTTAGGACCATCGTCGTAATGGCCGACCAACGCGAATAGTCATGGGATGATCATCGGCATGGTCATCGGCCTACAAATCCGTATGATGGTTCGACCAGCACGTTGTATTTCAACGAGAGAAAGAGAGAAAGAGGATGTACGAGCACGCAGAACCTCGTCAATCTCTAGTCCACTCTAATCCACTCCAGAAAATTAATACGTCACTCATGAAACGTCCAGTCTGTCATCGAACGCGTAGACCGGAGGAAGGAACGTTCGTTGGATGCGTTGCACACTTTCTTCGCTGCGTTTTGCTTTAGTCCGCTGTTTTTTTCTTTTTTTCTTCCTTTTCCTATCTCTATCTCTATCTTTCTGTTTGCCCATCGGCGATGACGGGAGAGGATGAGAATAGGGGGTTGGTAGAAGGGATGGACAGCATATAATTAATCACCGCTCATCCATCATGCAGTCTTGACGCGCGCGGTCACTCCACGGATAATAGATTTGCCTCTCGTAATATTGCGACCGTGTCTGCTTCTCCGATAGCAACGAACCATCTTTTTTTCTTTTTTCTATACGAAGTTTTTTTCTTCTTGTCTTCTCATTGAAAACGAATCCAATTTTGTCGTCATTTAATGCAACAACAACTTTGTATTACGCGAGTAAGTACAATTCGTAATTTGGCGCGTTAATCGGTATTGCGACGGCACACGCATGCGCACTAGTTTACAATATCTCAGTTTCGCGCGTTCTAATAATTCTTGTCGCGATTTTCGTCTCTTTTTCGCCAAGTGATTTACATATTTGATATTGTAGTGTGTAATATAGTTGAAAAGTTATTGATATTTGTTTCATGGTGTCCCGTAGAATGCGAGAAAATATGGATTATTCGGTAAGATAATTTTTTCCTTTTTATAATGTATAAAACAATTATCATAACCCTACTATTTTCTCTCTTCAATAACAACTTACGCAATTCGATGCATTCGTGTATAATATATTGAAAATTGATATCAATCTAGATTCTCGTTTCTTATCAAATGTTGTTGTGATGCAAGTTATAAAAGGAATGTCAGGCTGAATAAGTCAAGTGCAGAATCATCTTTTAATCTCTAATCGGTTTTTCCATCGTTCCGTGAAATTAGGTTATGCGATATATATTATCTGTTGCTATTTCTGCTGGTAGGATATTTTTTTTTTTTATGATCGATGATGACAATCAAATCTAATCGAACGTATTGCTTTTTTTTTCTTTTTTTTTTTTTAAGAATCAAAGTATTGTACTATTTGAAAAAAATGTTCGACGTCTTTGTATTATTATTTCGAATTTTGTCGCGTTGCATATTTCGATAAAAGTAGTTTTGTCGGTAAAATGAATAGTCGGTACTTTGATCATTAATGAATAATAATGAATGTAAAAATGGTGGTCGGTCGTTCGGTCGTTCGGTCGTTCGGTCGGTTGGTCGGTCGATCTTGGTCGATTGGGAACAATGCGAAGCGTCTCGTCAAATTTGCAACGACGCACATTATTTTCCGCGCAAAACGACTCGATTTTACTTCATTCAATAATCTGTGTACGCGAAGCAAATACTGCTTATAGTTCAGTTGGTTTAAATAACCGCATGCTCAGAATATTCGATGATTATTTAGAGTGAAACATACGGGACGATTTGCAAATGATCGAGGGTTTGTTGCCGTTCCTCTGCGAACGGTCGTTAAAAACATTTCGTATGTTTACATTTAATAACAATTATTTCCAGGCTGACGTTTCTGGCTTTTAATCCTGGCCGTTATCCTGTCAGCGGATAATTATTCCTAATCAATGCGGGATACACGCGCGAACCCACGTACCGCACCGCACCGCACCGCACCGCACCGCACGCGCGCGTTTGCGTGTGGCTACGAAATTTTCTACCACGACATGGCAAAAATTGTATTCGTTAATAATTTGATTTACAATTAAAATATGATCGTGCATACATTTTCTCCCCGGTGTACGAACGAAACAAAATGAAAATGTAAAGAAGCTACCTAGCTATCCATCCCAACGTGGAATTTTCTCTCTGTTTCGTTACACAGAGAGAGAGAGAGAGAGAGAGATGATATTTTCAACAACGAATATTAATACTGACAAATTAACCGGAAAAAAACGTTTTAATTATCGAAAAATAAAGAGATAGAAACACGCGTGAATGATATGGATATTTTTAAACCTACCTACGTATATCATCTTTCCCTTTAACGAATTTTCCTGCAGGACAAACAAGACAATTGTAAAAGAGCGCGCCGATTTATACGGTTGACGGGACGTTCGTTCATCTAAATACTCCTATATTCTTGCTAATTCTTCGAACAATCCTTTGGGATTACCCCTTGCACGCGTCTACGCACTCTCTTTTTCCCTTTTGCCAATCCTCCCTCCGATCACTTTCTATCCAACCCCTTCTACGCACACTCGTCCAAACGGAAAACGAAGATCTCTTTCGGGCATGCAAAATATTGCAAATAAAAATCGAAAATTTCGTTAGAAGAAAATAATGCAGCAAAGAATAAAATTCTAAATAAAAATATATAGAGAAAAGGTCTAAATATTGAATTGAGCCAATCTCTCGTATGGGGTGGGTAGCCGCAACGAGTGTAGTTAGCGTTTCATGGGGTGTTTTATTCGCGGGTGTTGCACCAGCGGCATATCCACGGGGGTCGCAAACCGAACCCCATAGCCGATGTTAAACGGTGCGATCTTAAGCCGTATCCCCATTGAACACCCTCACCACCACCACTACCACCGGCAGCAGTTGGCACGGATCCGTAAGCGTAGGGGCGTTTACGCGAGATTTACGTGATGCGACAAACAACTCCATTAATGTCGACAGATACGTTCGACCTTTCGTCAATCTCCCACCCGACGACGAGTCTGTCTATATGCACCTATACATATAACTCTCACATTTATTATGTATGTATTCCAACACGATGTTTCTTCTTTTTCTATTAGTCCTGTGTATTTCCATATGGAATGTTTTTACAAATGCTCTACCATATAAACTCCGTTTATATAATCAAATATTCAGACAAACCTTTTTAGAATATTTATCGTCGTTTAATTGTGTGACCTATGTTTTGATTTCTTACATATACTTTCTTACGTGTTTTCTTATTCTCGAGTCAGTTGTCTTTGGAAGGTCGGAGAGTAAGCAACTACGTTTAACAAATTTATATATCATTCATTTTACTCTTACTTTTCATTTCATTTTTCGTAATAGTTCGAGTAACGACGTTTCTAATCGATTACAAGTGACTTATCTAATATTCTTAATATTACAGTTACTTTTGTCGAATAGAACATATATATATATATATATATTTTTTATTATTTGGTTTTAAAACACGTGGTTGTTGTTCTTCATGGATCTTTTTCATTGGATATAATTCACAAGTTTGTATTTGAAGTAAATTTTTACCTGAACATTGTATAAAACGATGGATCAACCGAATGGATCGTCATCATAATAATATGTGTATGTTTACACGTCGTAAATTATAGTTCTCCTCTTGGTTATTTGCTCTAACGCAGTCCATAACACGTAGACACACGCACGCACACACATATATATATATATACATATAACACACCCAAAGACAGACGGTGCATTCTTTAGAGAAGACCGATAGGTTGCTAGGATCGGAATAATAGAGCCGCCAATGGTACAGGCTTAACCGAACTAAATCCTCGTTGTTCAGTCGTGTGAGATACAATAGCCGATAGGCGAGGGGTTAAACTTATTCTGATTTCTGCCACGCGACCAATCCGTTGGCGTTGTTCTTTTTCTTTATGCACTCGTTTAACGATAGAATGCATCGAATGCATGCTTTCGGTATCCGTAGCTAATTCTCTCATTGACGTGTCGCATTGCTGTCGAAAAATGAATAAAAGTTATTAACGCGTTATTGAACGTTCACGAGTATACAATTTGTACACGTGTATCTGCGTGTGCAATCAATTTTCATATTATTATCAATAATATTTTGTTAATTTCATAATGAATTACTTATATTATACATTTTTGCTTGAACTCTTTGCGGTACAGATAATTTCAGATAATAAAATAGCCCTTACTATGTTGCATAGAGAAATTTGATTACGTTTTAACCAATTGTACTCAACTTTGGTAATTTTTTCAACATATTTAAATTTCATTTAAAGCTATAAAACCAATATAGTCTTTTTAAGTAAGTATTAAAGAAGTCTTAAAAAAAATGTTGAAGTAAATCTATGCAATAGTTTCTTTTTTATAACAATTTGTCTCGTCCGGGTCCTTTGGACCCGGATGTGGTAAGCGTGTGTTATTCCAGAAAGGGTGGTAAGCTAAGGTTAAATTAGACAAAATTGGTATATTTTTTTATTAATAAAGGTATTACATAATTTAATAATGTAAAAATATAAATAAATAGTTAATAATCAATTGTTTTGCGTAAATAAGACGAAATATAAACTTATGAGCATGCATAGCTATTGCAATACACCGTGCATTACGGTGTATCAAAAAGGTTGGACACTTTTAAATCCCACCGTGCCCCAAAGAGTTAAACGATATGTTTTCATTTCATTGTTTTATTTATTTATTATAAAATATACATATATATATATACATATATATAGAAATTTAAATAAAAAAATAGTTGAAAATTGAATGAATTATTTTAAACAACGTGAGATTATTTATCTTTTTTTTATTCCATTTCGTTGAAAATTTACAATTAGCTTTATTCATTTAATTTTGATTCAACGTATACAATAATATCGTTTATCTCAAAGAAGTAAAAAAGAAAGAACGATGTATCTGAGGCAAGGTTTCTGGAATATTTTCTGAACATTTTACTAGAAACGAGAGAGAAAAGTATGTGCAAGGCGTAATGGAAAATAATAAGAGCTTTATTTCTGATACAAAGACACACGGGGATGTCGGGATCGTTAAGAAGATGGGCGCCAGGTAGAACTCGCCGTTATCTTTACGCAAACAAAGTCTCGTTATCATCGTGTGAGTATTTCACCGCGAGAGGCGGACGGAAAGACAGAGAGAGCGAGAGCGAGAGCGAGAGAGAGAGAGAGAGAGAGAGAGATAAATAGAGAGAAAAAAAAAAGAAAAAAAGAGAAAAAATAAACAGAAAAGAAAAAGATAGAATAATCGCGAGAGATATATTTAAAAGAATTTATTTTAATATAAATATATATTATATATACTTGTATAAAGATACGCACACACGTGTGTGTACGTAACGCACATTTGTGCGGGCAAAAATAAAATGCAATAATAGATAAATTCATTGAAAGATTTTTCAATTGAAGATATCAAAGACGATAATATTAAAGATGTTGATTGAATTAGTTTGTAACAATTGTGTTATATGTTTTTTATCCTTAAAAGTGGACGGTGGTGTATTTTGTCATAACGGAAATCGTTATCACATAAGGTTCAATAGATAAGCCGATACTACGAAGAGTTAGATGATGATCGGTGAAAGTTGCGGAAATACAGAGTTCCATTCCGTTTCTTGCTAAAATAAGAGTCATCGTTTAAGTTTTCGAAGGAAAGTTCTTTGTGAAAGCCGCGTGTCTATATTATATTTATCTCTGCGGTGTTTTTTCTTCTTCTTCTTCTTCTTCTTCTTCTTTCTCTCAGGTAAATGGTAGAAAACTTGGAACTTGGGTTAGCCCTTAACAGTTCGAATATATACCTACGAAAAGGTACTTTGCTGTCCCTGCGAACGAACGGAGAAGCGAAATGGGCACGATCATCTGATGTTTGACCCAACTTGCTGGACAAATAGCGGCACGTTGAAAATTTTTTGGAAAGGGCCCGGCTCTCTCTCTCTCTCTCTCTCTTTCTCTCTCTTACTCTCTAAATTTTTTCCATGCTTTCACGTATGTATGTATGTGTTGGTGTTTATTCTCGAGAGGGTCCTATATCTCTTTTTTACTTCTATGACTGCTTTTTTTTTTTTTATTCTTTTTATAAGAAATTCAACGTTTAACATGAAACGAGTTCTCCTCCTCGTCGTCGGTGTGTACTCGAAGCGGCAACTTTCGTCTTTTAAAAAGGATACCAAAGAGTATCGGCGGCATTTTGAAAAAGATTAGACGAGTAGAGGGGGGGGGGACGGACCGACCCACACCTACCACTCGATGCTTATTTTTCACAATGGTATTTCGATATTACTTATTTGTTTTTTTTTTTTATTTGGTTTATTATTTTTTCTTCTAATATCAATCGTAATAATATTCAATGGGAATAACGTATATCATTGCAATGTAGTATATTGCAATTTATACTTGGGACGAGTTAAGAGATTGCTATTGATTGCTTTGTTTGCGAAGAACATACAATTCTCCGATGCACTGGAGTCGGTTTTCTGTCTGTCTGTCTGTCTCTCTTTCTCTCTCTCTCTCACTCACGTTTCGTACGGGACACGAAGAGACGGGCACGCAGCGTGCTAATATTGGTGCGGAAATTACGTAAAACAAAGGAAACGCGCAAATGAGCTCTCCGTGTGTTTCTCGACAAATCGTTGGATCGATCGATCGATCGATCGATCTTCTCTATGCTACGAAGAAGAAAAGCCTCTTAGCGTAGTACTTCCTTCCTTCCTTCCTTCCTTCCTTCCTTCCTTCCTTGGTTACACGGATGTTGTTTCGTCTTCTTCGTAACGTTACGTTTGACGTCGTAACCATTCTGTAATTTTACACAAATAATACGAACGTTAAAATGTGATTAACCCTTTTGGTTAAAATTTCAATAGAATGTTTGACGAATGATCGAAGCAATTATTCCGGTTTCATAGAGAGCGATGAAAAAATATGTCCATTAATTCGAAAGTCAATAATCGTAGAAGAGGAGGGAGGGAGGGAGGGAGGGAGGGACCCCGTCTGGAAATCGCGCACACTTACACATTTGCAAAGATGTTAGAGGTGTTAGTAAAATGACGTCGGGAGGATCTAACCGATCTTGCATTCGTTTGGTTAAATAGTAGAGAGTTGAAAGTCGAGTATGATGTAGGGGGTGAACAAGGTAGTAGTTGTAGTAGTGGTAGTAGTTCGGGGGTTGCCGAGGAGGACAGGAGGATTGTCATAGAGAGAACGACGACAATGAGAAAAGCAAGAGAAGAGAAGAGAAGAAGAAGAAGAAGGGCTGGATGAGAGAGAGAGAGAGAGGTGGAGAAACGAGCCACCCACGGAGCCGACAAAGTCCGACAAAGGCTTCGCCACTTGTCCGATCTCTCGGATCTACGCAAATAGACGCCTCCGCGAGTACCTTCGCAACCGTCCACCAGGCTTTAACGTCCTATCCTTTCTCCATCCCTTATTTTCTCTCTCTCTCTCTCTCTTTCTCTTTCTCTTTCTCTCTTTCGACGACTTCTCGTTGTCGTCCTGGCCAAAAGTACGAGCTACAAAACCGCAGTCTAGTTGAAATCATTTGTTTGCTTCCCTACGGAATACCTAAGGCTTTTTTTTTCCTTCCTCCTTTCCTTCTTTCCTTCTTTCTTTCTTTCTTTCTTTCTTTCTTTCTTTCTTTGTAATTTACTTACTCGATATTTTTCAAAGAGGAAGAGAATCAAAATCGAGACAGAGAAAGAGAGAGAGAGAGAGAGAGAGAGAGAGTATTATTTCGATTGATACCGGAAAATGAGGCTCCTTTTCCCCAGCGCATTCTTCTTCCACTTCCTCTTCTTAATTCCTTCAAACAAAACTGAGACCTCTTTAAATATACCATGGAATCATCGCGAATCGAGTATTCTTCTGCTTTCTCTCGCTAACCAAAGTATCACTGTAATAAAGTCTTGGCCAAACGCCATCATACTCTGCAATGTTCATCTTCAAAGTATCTCTATTATGGTTTTTATATCGTTCAATGTTTTACTCGGGTCTTATAATTAATTTTTAGAGAGGTTGATAGAAATGTGTGTATAGTTTATGGATTAAGAAAGTCGAGGATCCGTGACGTTAGATTATTCGAATAATATTTTGTTTGTTTGAGTTAGTTGCATCGGGAAAATCTTTAGGGGAAATATAACGGCGACCGTGTCTCAGGTTTTTTTTTTCATGTTCTTTTTTACGATAATGTTGTGTACATCTACACACCCTATAGAGATATCCCTAAACGTTATCTCACCATGATGCTTCTTATCTTCTTATTCCTACGTGACGAGAACTTCTCCATCGGGGGGAGAGAAAAAAAAGAGCAAAGCTTCCTCCTAAGATTATTTCAATTTCCAGTTTGATTCTCTCTTCTATACTTTTTATTATTTTTTTTTCTTCTATTTATTTGCGAAATATTCACGGGTTTACTACTCTTCGAACCGTTCCAACTTCTAAACAGAAAATCGAGTGTTTGCACTCGAGACGTTTCGAATTTGGCCGACTGATGTTCAAAATTGAAGAAAGAAAAATAAGAGAAAGAGAAAGAGAAAGAGAAAGAAGGGGGATGTGTTCGCCGCAGAAAAAGGAGGTGAGAAATATGTCGAGGACGTCGCGTGCTCGTCGTCGAAATTCCGAAGACGTCGTCGTCGTCGTCGTCGTCGTCGTCGTCGTCGTCGTCGTCGTCGTCGTTGACTCGAACCGTTGGTAACCAGGTGAAATCACGTTTCCGGAAGGATGAGTATGAGAGGAGAGACGCCTTCGACGATTTCCGAATGTCCCGGAAATTCTCGCCTCGCATTTACTGGATGCTTTCGTGGGTTTAACACATATCTCAACGCGTTTTCATCTTTTATTTCATCTTTTTGTTGTCTTTTTTTTTTTTTTTTCTTCCTTTCCTTTCGTATATGCAGTTTAGTCACACAATTGTTCCTAACCTTTTTACCGTCAATTTCAAACAATGCAATGTTTTTTCAACTTATAAAAAAGGGCATTTTTTTTTATGCAGGTATACCTGTGCAACTTGCAATTTTGTCGTTCAATTCGTCTAAGATAATGAAAAAAAATAATGTGTGACATTTTAACGATAGAAGTCGAAGTCGAAGTCGAAGGCGATTCGTACATAAACGTAAGAAGATGTTATCGCAATGTAATGTAGGTCGGACGTAAACAAAAGGTGCTTTTTTATCGATTAATTATCGATGAAAACTATCCATGATATCTGTTGACGGTACACCCGCGAAGTAAAACAATATCTGCAAGTCTTCTTTATTTCTCCGATGGTCGAGGTGTCACAAGTATTTTTATCTGAAAAGGGTCGAGGACCCATTATCGCTGCTGCTGTCTGTGCAAAAGTGTGTAAATAAAAAGAGAACGTATCGAAGAATTTTCAGTTCCTAAAGAGAGAGAAAGAGAGAAAGAGAGAAAGAGAGAAAGAGATGATGCATTTGTCGTAAGGGACTTAAGGTGTAGGCGTATTTATCTATGTACATACATATATGTGAGAAAATAATTGCTCTTTAAACAAGGACTCGAGGAGTAAATGATAGGAAAACGTAAACCTCCTGTCATCGCGATCATCTTCGAAGGCAGATCGTATCGAAGTTGCATATTAAAATGCACCATCTACGGGATCCGTGCTAATTAAGATCGTAACGATTGATGTTCGTACGGTCGATAAGTGCAACGAACGATATAACGCAGTGGTGTTGCTAATTAACCGTGCAATATGTACTTGCTTAAAATTTCCGAGGGGAATCTGAATGAACGTGTCCCGAGTCGCGCTACGCGGTTAATACAAATGTATATTACCGAGTAAATAAATAAATATTTGGTCATGAGCGGAGCAGCTCAAATATGTTCAAGCAATGTCAGCAGCATCTCTGCCGTTTCTATCTTTCCAGTTGCTCTCTCTTTCTCGTTTACTATCCCTCTCTCTCTCTCTCTTTCTACCTTCCCTTCGATCTATCTTTTCTCTCTTTTACTCTGGTAGAAAACGCGTGCTTAGCCAAACTCGTTCGTTTCATCTATCTCCCTTTCACCGGGATTCCATTTTTTCTCTCTCTCTCTCTCTCTCTCTCTTTTTATCTCACTGCGTTTATTCGCTCGCTTTTTCATTTTCCCCCATTTCTTTCTCTCATTCCTCGTCAAGAGATGGTCTTCTTTCCGTCTAATATTTCTCTCTTTTTCTCTTTTCTCTTCGTCTGGCCGACTGTTTGTATCTTTTTCTATGTTTCTTTTTCCCTTCCTCTCATTGTGGTAGCACATGTGAATATATATATATATAGTTACTATTATGTCGCCGTCATAGACGACGCGAGCTCACACATAAACTCGTATCCAAGGACGATAGAGAGGAGGAGGAGGAGGAGGAGGAGGAGGAGGAGGATGGTTGTATTCGGGTACAATATGTACCCAGTCTATCCCACGGTTGACTCTTGCTATTTGATTCTTGAATCATTCTGTATACGCGTGCGAGAGAAGCGCGGTTAATCGCAGGTTAAATATTTTGGCCAATCGGAACGCGCTACTCCGTGGGCGCGGTCGATTTGCTTCCGAACGTAGCTTCCGGCTAACGAGCGTACACCAAGATTTCGATTTTGAGGTTTTCGGTGTATGCGCACACGGTGTGCACCACTACCACTCTCTCTCTCTCTCTCTCTCTCTCTCTCTGTTAGAATTCTCCTCGTAGCCCAAAATTCGACAAATATCAAATGAGATAGATAGTCAGCTTTGCAATTTCTATATCCTTCATTTTCATTTCCTTTTACATACTTTCCGATGTGTGTGTTAGAGAGAGAGAGAGAGAGACAAAGTGGAACGAAAATTTATTAAACTCGAGTCGAAATCGAGGGCTAATTAATAGGATGTAGCGCACTTGTGTAAACTCGCATATGTCGAAGTCGGTGTGCTCGCGTAATTCTCTCACCGTCCTCGTCAATCGGCTCGGGCACGCGAAGGCAAGGCGAACCTACGAATTCAAATTCGAATTGAAAAGCATCGCGAGAACGACGACTGTTTAAATAGTTTCTACGGCCTTTACTACCTTGTTATTATTTGTCAAAGCTCATCTTCTTACATTAAATACTACTTTTCCATATTTCCGTTCTCATTTCAGTCATTTGCTTGCGCCGATTCGATCATAACTCTTTCAAGAGAAAATGGCCTTCTTTCTCTCTCTTTCTCTCTCTCTATCATCATAAGGAATCATTTTCCATGAGGAAAGATAAATTTTAATGAAAGAGGAATAAAAAAGCACCTTCAAAGAAAAGCAAGCTTCGAGACGTGAATATATTATCGAAATAATTGAATTGTAATACAGCGCCATCTATTGAAAAAACCTTACAGTACCTAGATAACCTAACTCTAAATAAAAATCTTTAAATTTGAATTATTAGTGGACAAACATATTGTTACATTGAATTTTATTAATTAATTAATTGTTTTTCTTTCATCGGGATTTCACGGTTTCTTCCGTTTCACAATTTTCAAATCACCCTGATTATTGTCAAGATATTTTGTCACTTCATAAAAAAGGAACAGAATAAGACTAGGTGTTCGTCGTAATATACATAACTCTCTTCGTATATGAAAAAGTACGAGTCTTTTCGTAGAGACTTTTGATATCTACCTATCATATCCTCCAGGTTCATATCCCACCCCATAAATACGTTGCCTGATAACGCAGACTTCGCTATGTCGGTGATAAGATATCCGACGAAAAACGCTCGGTGGAGATTGTAAAAGTGAAATCGTTCGACGCCGGTGGAACATGAATAACGTGTTACGTGTCTTTTTATTAAAATATTATTATTTTCAATTTTTTTTTTTTTTTTTTTTTTTTTTGATGTTCTTATTATCGATCACATATTATCGATCATTAGCCCTACCTATTGCGTACACCTATGCAGCGTAGCGCAGTAGCAACAAATGCCTCTTTTCGTAAACTTGTGCAAAGAGATCGAGAAGACCAATGACGTAGTAGCAAAGCGCGTGACATTAATTAAGATGCTCGTGATTAATAACTGGCTGACGCCCGTTTACTTCTCAAAGTCTGTCCGACGTGTTAATTTACAAGTCCGTCTTAGTTTCCTTCTTACGTATATCAAACTTTAATTCATTGTGTATGTTCATCTCTCGTCAAATTTTATTATTATTATTATTATAAATGAGAAATAAGACGTTGTAAAAAAAAAAAAACCGTTTTATCATCGAATTTGATTTGATTTGAAACAAAAAAAACCTTTTCTCTTCTTTTTGAAATTGAATTGATCGGGCATTTGCAATTGATTGAACGCGATCTGCGCGTTTACCTTGATCGATCATTTAGAAATAAATCGGCGCGCAATTGATTCTCGTTAGAGATAAGAAAAAACGAAATGAACAAAAGAAAGAAAGAAAGAAAAAAAAAAAAGGAACCTATGGTAGAATATAAAAGCCAAGTTTGAAGGTATTGCCAAAGCGTAAGGAGGAGGAGGAGGAGGAGGAGGAGGAAGGTGTACGGCACGGCACGGCACGACACGGCATGGCGCGTCTTCGTTCGTTAATTTAAGAATTTGCTTCGTTAGTCAAATCACGTTCACATCGTTGCCTCGACGGTAGTTGATACAACTAATTAAGGAATCCCTAGCCCGACGAAAACTGCCTGGCTCCGTAAAATCGGGTTACTTTGCGAGGAAAAGAACATTTCTTCTGTTTCGTTTTTTTTTTCTTTTTTTTTCTTTTTTTTTCTTTTTACATCTTAGACTTAGTCGTTTATTCCGGATATCAATGACGATTAATTAATTAATTACGTTCGACTTTTAAAGAAAAATTCATTTGTGGTTTCTCTTTCTTTCTTTTTATTTTCCCTTGCCCCCTTCAATCGTTTAAGATAATTTCATTCCAAAGATAGGTGTTTTAATGTGTTATCGATGGTTAAAGACCCAAAGATTTTCTTGTTCTTGTTCTTGTTCTGTCGATGATTACAACGTTATCGAATCACTTTTGAAAACATTCGTTCTAATTACGTAATATCATAAATATCAATATTTACATTGTAATCCGGTTGTACGATGGCAAATGTTTTTTTTTTTTTTTTTATCAAAATCATACTTCATATCAGTTGGGCCAAAGACGATCGGTTATCGAAAAATTCGTCCACGAACGACTGATCGATCATTGCAAATCAATGTGTAGTATTATCGGTCTCGCAATTTCAAATACGCAGATTCTTCAAAGTAATTTTAGTCATTTTGGTGGGGGGATAATGTAATAATCTGTCATAGGTGCAAACAGTTATGAATCATTCGTCATAGATGTTGTGTTCGCCTTTTAGATACCTAAGACCAGTTTCTTTTTTTCTAACGTGATTGATAATATTACGATGGAGAGAAGAATTTTTCCAAGAAATGATACTTATCTAAAAACGTTTAAACGATTGTACCTTATCTATCTCATACGAACGAGAATGAGTCAATGTAGGTAAAAGCATAAAGTTCAACAATTTCTTTCCACAAATGGAAAGAATCTTGTTCTATTATTTTGTTTTGCATTGAACATGTTTTCTTTGTTTTCTTTCWTTCTTTTTTATTATTATTATTAACAAATTTATGAAGAAAATTCTATCAGCCCATTTCAATTAAATTCAAGGATAATCGCGCGATTTGACGCAAGTCAATGGGGAATTTTTATTGTAATAAACGTTTACAATTACGAATACTTTGATCCGGGACAAATGGTTAATTTTGCAGTGCGTTCCGCAATTTGTGCCAGTCTGACCTTTGATTTGCGAGACGAGTGAAGCAAACGTTCATTGATTCTTTCTCTCTCTCTCTCTCTCTCTCTCTTTTTCTTCAAAGATATGATAACCGTAAGCGTAAAAAGTAAAAAGTAACCGAACGAAATGGTACATTTTTTTTTTTTTTTATTATTATTATTTAAAAAACACATCAAATTGTATTAAAAAAAAGAATTAGAAACGTGTTTAACAAATGATTTGAATTGGTAAGCATGTTGAAAAAACGATCGATAATTGAGACTTTTGTTAAATAATTAATCGTTGCATTTAAAAGTTAGAGAAAATATTTGTTTGAAAAAAATCCCCCTTTCAATTAGTTTACTTTTTTGTTTATTAAAATTTGCGATTGATTTCTTTTTTTTTTTTGGATAGACCAACAAAAAAAAGAAATAATTGAAATAATTTTATTCCCATATTAGTTTATTGTTTTTATAAAATAATACGCATACACGCATAGAGACATTTCTTAGAGGAAAGTTTTCGAAGCAAGCGAGGTTACAAAAACGTTTTTGGAGAGGTGTTAAAGGGCAGGTAATTACACGGGCGTCCGATCGATTCCTCGGATGGATAATGAATTTTTTACGATACACGCTTTGAACGGATACTTTTGCGAACGAACGATGAGGCCCGTATCC
>NW_015149044.1:321861-345733 GCF_001465965.1 Polistes dominula | reverse complement strand
GTTGCAGCAAGCAATAAAACGACTTTCTCTTTCTTTCTTTCTTTCATTCATTTTATTCGGTGGTTTGGAGGCGCAAGCTATAACGGGGGTGGTTGGACGCGTGCTTGCCACACGCTGTGCGCTCACCACCTGTTCTTTAAGCGAGCTGCCAAAGGGTGGAGTTACGATCATTGCTAATATTTTCAACCTAGGGGTTGGATGAACTTGGCGAGATCTTTTCGCACGCTATTAATAAACCCTTTCCGATGATCACAAGAGATGATTATGGAATTTTTCGACGCTCAGGACGACGGAGGACGACGCTGACGACTACGACGACGACGACGACGACGACAGCTCGATCAATATTTGCGCAGCCGCGAGCAGAGACCACCACGTCACTCGACCTTCCGTGGCCACACGCGAGGAGAAACTCTCTATATAATATATATGTGTGTATATACATATGAGAGTCCTATAAACGATGCACCAAACTTCAATAAAGATAGAGAAAGAAAATGGGCAATTGGATGTTTGTCGTGCGTATTATTTCCGTCCAATAGACGACGACGACGACTCGGGAGTTGTTGGTTGGTGGCATGCACGACGCTAAACGCTCGTAATGAGTGATTATCTTAGTTAGCCTAGTTAACACGTGGTACCCAAGGTAGCAGCAAGTGTGCATGGCTCGTACGTTCTCAGCTGACACGTGCCTAAGAAGAGGACTGACAAGGTGAAGAAGACGCAGGCGCAAACACATCTCTCCTTCATCTTACGCAATTTCATTTCTAATAGACGTTCGTAACTAGTAGAATCATTTTGAAAAGTTGCAAGCGCGCTTATAGGGAATTATTCGTAAGAATTTGTAGGACAACTCGTTCTAAACGAAGAAGAAATTCCTCTCGGAATGTTGGTGTGACACGTTACATACATATATATATACAACTGGTACATAACGTGGGGAGATGAAGGGGGGGAAGGGAAGGGGAGAGACTTTCAGGACCCGGGCGACGGGTGTTTGAACGACAAATATTTTGTCGTCAAACTTCTGTCGCGCGGAATGAACGTGTCTATATGTGCAGGGCTAATACAAAGTGTTTCGCGGACATTTGCTAAAATCAGATTACATTCCTCGAGCCCATTGCCTCGATACGCGATCTGGATCTTTAGTCATCCTTTTGAATTTCAATGAAACTCGTTTAATAAGACGACAGACGAAAAAAGTGAAGCGTTTTTTGATGCTACTACTCTATTTCTTATTGCGGGATATATTCAATTGGGATGGTTTGTTACTCGCTTAAAGGAGGAGCGTCAGCACGATGCGATAATGACTAATTTAAACATCGTGAAAAGCAAGGTTGAGGTAGAGGTCCAAAACCCTCTTTGGCGCGTTTAAACGCGAGAGTAAGCGTATTTACATGAGCTGTAAGAACGAACGCGTGTAACGGAGCTCGGCTCCTAGTAAATCTTGGATTTGTTGCGTCTAGCGGCGCTTATAAACGCTTGTACTAACATACACGATGGAGAAGATAAGAGGAGGATAACGATAGAGTAGTAGAAGATGTAAATACGCGTATACCGGTGAATCGTGTTACAATGATTCTCTTTTCCTTTTCTATGTGTTGTTGTATTGCATCTTCTGTTGTTCGGCTACGAACGAATCCTGATGGTGCGATGATGCATCCGTGCACGCGGTTGATCCTTTCTTATTCATTTGTTAATTTTTTTTTTTCTTTTTTTTTTTTTTTATCAAACAGAAAGAAAAGAAGAGTCGTTCATTCGTTCCTTTTCTTCATTCATTTCTACGTAGTACGCAGAGTCTTCAGTCGTTTTGAAACGGTTGTTGAAGATGCTGCAAAACGAGCGTCGAGAGTGCTATAAAAGCAGCTGCCGTTGCCTATCCCGATCACTTCGCACCTTTGCGAGAAAAGCATCTAGTCTTTTTTTCACGCCAACGCACCTTCTTCTTCTTCTTCTTTTTCTTCTTCTTTTTTTTTTCTTCTTCTTCTTCTTCTTCCTCTTACAAACCGGACCCAACCCATCATCTCTCGTGTTCCGTAAAACTCTGCGAGATATTCTTCTTCCTTTACTAAGGAATATTAAACCATACGATAGGTGATGGTACTTCTCTTACCATATACTCGGAAATAACGTAAATACATCTAAGATCGCTTAATTATACGCGCGCGCGCGAGAGAGAGAGAGAGAGAGAGAGAGAGAGAGAGAGAGAGAGAGAGAATATACACGCAATTTAACCCGATGAATACTCGTTAATATTATCTACGACGTCGTCTCATGATCGTTTTGTTTGTCTTCTTGAAACGTTCGTCTCGAAAGAACAAGGAAATGAGAGTAAAACGGAGAGAGACACTTTGATCGTAATTAATTAGAAATCTTTGAGATAAGAGAGAGAGAGAGAGAGAGAGAGAGAGAGAGAGAAGGAAAAAATCACTGATGCGTATCTATTAATTTTTCAATGGCGTATTTATTAGCAAGTTGTTCGTAAACAACCTTGAATAATTAAACGTTGTCAACGCGAACGCGTAAGAAATTTATTAAGAGATCCTAATAATTATTTCATCCTTCTGGAAATGAATTATACGATGGAATGTTAAATGAATTTTATGGTTGATTGAACATCCAATTTTATACACGTTTATATACAAGGTGTTTAAAATAAAAAAAGAAACATTGCGCATATTCAGCATAAAGGATTGCAACGTGAATAATAAATGAAATCATTTGTTATTCGTTTGCAGATAAAAATAATAAATACTCGGGTTCAAAATAATGCTTGGTACTTAAAGTAAAAAAAAAAAAAAAAACAAGAAAAAGAAGGAAATAAAAAGGCACACACGCACGTACTCACGCACGTACTCACGCACTCACGCATGTACCGAAAAGTATGACACGACGAACTTAGGAGGAGAGTATCGTGCTAATTGATTTTACCTCCTTGCGTTGTCTTCTTGGTTTTACCTCTCTCTCTCTCTCTCTCTCTCTCTTTCTCTCACTCTCTTTAAAAAGAGAGATTTCCGTTTTTGCTCCGGGGCCCCACCGGTAATATCCCGTCGACGACATTAATATTTCATTAATATTTCGCTCTTGGTATTCCAGGAAAAAGTGGTGGATACCAAGGAAGGTGCGCTTTATTAATAAAACGCGCGGTGCGACGCGACGATGTTTTCGAAGCGTCTTTCATAAGACAGAGAGAGAAAGATAGATAGAGAGAGAGAGAGAGAGGTGGAATTTCTCGTCTCATCTTCTTCGAAGACTGGTCGGGTCGGTGGTAGTTAATTAAGTGCTAACAAGGAGAGAACCACGCAGTTCACCTCGAACCGACTAAGATTCTTCTCTCTCTTTCTCTTTCTCTCTCTTGATGCTCGGTACTCGGTTAAAAATTCTCTACCGAGAGACTGTAGAATTTTTTTCTTATTACCTCCTTCTTTTCTACCTTCGATCACCGTTCTCGCGTACAAACTCCTTCACTCGTTCGTTTTTCTCGTTTGTCTAACGTGAAAAGATGATTCGATAAAATAATCAAGATAAATATGCTCGAGATATATATACGATATAAATTCTATCTTTAGTTATTTTTTTTTTTTTTTTTTAATTTTTTTTTATGTTTAACAACGTAGTGTAGTTTATATTAAAACGCGTTTGTTTAAACTATCTATTGATTTTGATCCAAGAAAAAAAAGAAAAAAACGTCTAATTATTTTAGTGTCAAATCTTACGCTTGCTTATCAACGATCCAATTGAATTATACAAATTAATATTAACATTTAATTCGTATGCATGTTTATTTGAATTATTATTTATTAATATATTTTGTATTCTGTTTGTCATGTAATGTCCGATAATTACAATTTACCTATACGTTAATTTATATATATATATATATATATATATATAGACTTTATTTTTTAATTATTTATTCATTGTTTATCAATATTTTCTGTTAATCGTTTATTCTTCATTCAAAGCGACAAACTTTCCATCGATTATGCATATATATATATATATATATTTATTTATTTAAATATATGTACTTTAACTTTGTCCTTTTTTCAATCATTACTCATTAATATTCATATTTGTAATGAAATATTGACCGTAAATGAAGGATTGACTTCGCAAATTGATAGAAAATTTTGTCAACGTTTGTTTGATAGAGATATTTTCAACGATTATCACGAAAAATCGTTTAACGAGTTAGCAATGATCAAATTAAAACAGAAAAATGTAGATTCCTATTAGAAAATTAAATAAACTATTGGCAGTATTGATAGCAATTATTTTTTTTGACAACTTGGAAAAAAATGAGAAAAGAAGTGTGTGTGTGTGTGTGTGTGTGTGTGTGTGTGTGTGTGTGTGTGGATGCTGGTATTTACGTAAAATCACACAAGGACGTTGAGAGAGGCGTTGGTCAACAGTATCTCACTTTCCGTTTATTTCTCTTAACCCTACAATTTTTTTCTCGATTTTTTTTTTTTCTTTTCTTTTTTTACCGACAACGGGAACCGTAGGCGGCTGTAAGAGGAACAAAGAGAGAGAGAGAGTAAGAGAGAGAGTAAGAGAGAGAGAGAGAGAGAGAGAGAGACGCAAACTAAAAGAGGCAAATTAAAATTCATGAACGCTTCGAGCGTCGATGAATTAAAATTCATGACGAAATTATCGCCGGGTACTCGAAAACAAAGGGACGTGCGAGTTAGGCACACCACTCGCCAAGTCTCGAGAATCATTTTCGCCAAAATGATATGGCCAAATTCTTTGGCTCCTTCGTAAAAAAAAAAAAAAAAAAAAAAAAAAAAAAAAAAAGAACAAAAAGAAGACTTTCAAAGGAATTATCTTCCTCAGTCGTTCGCGTAATTTGAAAATTCGATATCTAATTTTAAACTAAATGACCNACGCTTCGAGCGTCGATGAATTAAAATTCATGACGAAATTATCGCCGGGTACTCGAAAACAAAGGGACGTGCGAGTTAGGCACACCACTCGCCAATTTGTAATAATACTTGCCAACAAAAAAATGTGAATAACGTAAAAAAATGAAAGATACATAAAAAAAAAAAAGAACAAAAAAAGAACAAAAAGAAGACTTTCAAAGGAATTATCTTCCTCAGTCGTTCGCGTAATTTGAAAATTCGATATCTAATTTTAAACTAAATGACCGTATGCATCGTCGACTAAATGAAATAATACTCTGATTAAATAAATATATTTACCTTGATTAGAGTATAATTATCGAGTAACTTGGATAGAATTTTCTTTGGTTAATAAAAAACAAGTGAAATATAAATCTAATCTAATTTGTGTAAGCTAACTAATTTGCGCAAATGACCCAAAGTGTTGGGAAAATAATTAGCATAGCAATTTTCATATTAGCTGCATCTTCTCCCCTAGTGTAATAATAATAATAATAATAATAAGAAAGGAGAAAACAATGAGACAGGAACAAACCATAAGCAGCGCACCCCTCTCGTAGAAAAAATCATAGTAGAGACCAGTTGATAGCTTGAAGGCATAAAGAGTGTGCTTTTTTTTCCTGCTGGCAAACGTAGAATCGAAAGACTCCGCGGGCGCGAGATATTCGTAGGAGCAAATCAGAGCCGGTAATCCTGAGCGACAGGGAGGCTTAGCACCCCGCTTCTTCTCGAGGGTGAAGAGGGAGAAGAGAGGAGAGGAGACCGCGTTAAATGCACACCAGAGTATGCGTGGAGGGATTCTGAAGCGGCATTGTGCGCTACTACACTCGTACTCACCACGTTAGAGCCAGCGAGCCACCCCGGTCTCTGTTCTTCGATCCTTCCTATTGGTAGTCCCATTGCGATCAGGGGTCACGAATAATGCTGGCTAAACGCTACATATTGCTCGGTTTGTCCCGAATTTACCGAGGGATTTGAATAACGATTTGCAGACCAATTTCCTTCTGCGTTCTCTTCCTCTCTCTCTCTCTCTCTCTCTCTCTCTTGTTATCTATTTTGATCCTGCTAGTACATCTCAAACAAGATGAATAATTTTGTTAATCTATTTCGCGTTCACGCTTACGTTTAGTTTTTTAATTTTTTTTGTTTTTATCAATTTCCCATTTAAATCCTTTTCGTGTTTAACTAATAATATAGGAAAGATTTGGGGAGTAAAGGATTTTCTAGGTAGGGTCAGCTCTGTGGTCTCTCGTATTATAAGCATTCGTTTGACCGATAAACGTAAAATCATTAAGCGGTTCTACTTTGTGGTTTTAGAAAACCACAAGGTATACACCTAATGTTATATGAAACCTACTTTGGTGAATTTTATCCTCTTTAAGTACGATCGCAATTGATGACTAAGTCCTTTTCAAGACTTTCCTTGATAATATTATATTTTATTATATTCGCGATATTTATCAATGATTAAGTAAAAAATGTTGAAGAATCGATGCACTATCGTTTGAAGTATCTACTTAAATACAATGGTTCGTGGAGAGAGAAAGAGAGAGAGCGTCAACCCTGGACCACTCGAGGTTTGATGTAAAACCACAGCTTGGCGTGACATCGTATTACTTCTAGGACACTTCAGTAATAGTACTCGATGTGTGCTCGATGTAACGGAGGAGGATACATTTGGGAAGGAAAAAAAATAGGTTAAAAGAATCTTGTATGTTATGTTTATCGTTTCTATATTAAAATAATACGATTGATAATGAATGAAAGTTGTAAAATTAATAATAGAAGGATTTTCTGCGTCTGACACTGCAAGTAAGTCTCTCGATACTCGTAGACAATTGAAAGTATGGTAACGTCGTTCCCATCCTTCTGTACAACTGCGACATCCAAACATATTAACCTACTACAAGAAGGAGCGTGTTGTACTACGTGACCCAAAGTGCGTCGAGAACGGAAGGAGCTGGACGTCCCACGTGGTGGTTTGCTCAAGGACTCTCAACGTCATTGCTACAGAAGCGTTACTTCGGTCCCCAATCGTATCAAAGCTTCTCTTTATATGAAACATTGAAAAACGACTTAAACAGCTGTGCTATGTTCCTAAGCTTTTTACCTCCTACATACGAAAAGAAGAAGAAGAAGAAGAAGAAGAAGAAGAAGAAGAAGAAAATGAATGAAAGATTAAGGTAAAGAAGGTTGTATTTGAAAACAAGCGAATGCTCATAATCGTTAAGGGATTATGTAGATTTGACAAAGAGGTAGAATGCACACATACACACACACAGAGAAAGAAAGACGAAAGAGGAAATGGTAAAGGAAAGGAAAGGGAAGAGATAAAACTAGAGATTAAGGTGAAACGAGAAACAAGAAGAGTTTGGAAGTCTGAGGCAAGGTGAGCTTGCCTGCAAACTTTTCCAGAAGAGTTCGAGTGTAGAGTTTCAGTCGCATTAGACTGGTAAATTCGGAATCTAGCCCGACGCTCCCGACGCTGCCTTTCCTTCGCTCTTTTACCAAGAGAAACTCCGAGTTATCTTCTCGAGACTTTCGAAACCGCCTCCTCTTTGCCCACCCAACTCTGCTCTATAGCACCTTTCTCTTCCTTCCTTCCTTCCAAGCCCCCAAAGAGCTTGGATTTTACTTCCAAGAGTAATATAACAAGAAAAGGAAAGAGAAAGAGAGAGAGAGAGAGAGAGAAAAAAACCCAAAAAACACGTCAGCTAGTAGAAGACCAGACTCCGAGTTTTATTAATTTCGAAACTTTCCAAACTGATAATTAGATCCCCGTGGATCCAGGCGTTAAAGACTGACTGAGAGAAGTCCAATTGTAGGTCGTCCACGAGAACGATTCAAAATCTTAGTTGTACAAATTAAATGGGGGAAAAAAGGGTAGTTACATTTTTGTGTTTATTTTTTTTTTTTCTTTTTTCTTTTGTTCTTCTCCATTTATATCGTTCTAATGGCTTTATTTTATGGCGATAGGATAATGTGTCTATGATAGTCGCCGACGACTGAATGAAGCGACACAATATTTGAACCGACCAGCACTAGCATTGGCACTGGCACTAGCACTACTCGTACCTTCGTCTACCAACGCTCTCCTCCATTGCTAGACAAATATACTCCGAGTCAACATTCACAATCCGGAATACAGCTACGTCGTCCTGTCTGATTGTGTTCTACGTAAAGAGGAAACGACGACGACGACGACGATGACGACGACGCGTTGCGAGAGGACGAGATTGGCTAGAGATGTACGCATACTTCTCTACCTGTGTATCTATGCATTTCTATACGTGCTGCTACGTAAATACATGCGACATTTTGTTCCTCGACGCACTTCCATCATCTCATTTGTTGTGACAATGTAAGACCCCCCCCTCTGCTCTCTCCTCGCCCAAAATTTCATTTATTACGTGTGGGTACGCGACGCGAAAACATTTATAACGCGAATCATTTATCCTTTTGATCTTCTTTTTGGGTCACGGTCAACGTTGAACTTTCGATGAGACACTTGGACGATTAGATTACATGACACTACGCAAAGTGAACGCGTTAAAATGAAATTAGAGTAGATATATCTGTGCATTATCCATCTCCTGTGGCCAGGTAAAGCTCGCGAATTTCTATTATGGGGTCCAACGATTCGGCGTAAGCGTCTACCTATCTTACTTAAACAGCACGTTGTAACACATAGTCCCGGGCAAGGATGAAAGGCGGGGCCTGCAACAGCCAACCAGCACACAGGATTTCCATCTTAGCTCCGCTCGTACAGGACCACTACCGCTGAAGCTATATACTTCTCGTAAAAGTCCTGCAGCTACCATAAATCCGCCACAACCGTTAATATACATATATACATACATGTATATACATTATATTGCGTTAATATATAATACTTATATTGTAGAACATTGAAGAATGATGATTTTCTCTTTAGTCGATTCACAGTGGTGGTAACGGGACACTGCTCGTAACGTAGAGAAATCTTTTTTGTTTTTTTTTTTGGTTCTTCCATTTCTCTTCTTATTCGAACGGTGAATTTCGAGGTGAAAATCTCCGAGAGTTTCCGCAATTATGTATCGTCTACGAGAGCTTCAGGCAATATCGCGAATTTCCGCTCGACGAAGCGTGTTACTCGTTCTCGCTTTTCCTCCTCCTCGAACTACCTTCTTCTTTCAATGTTCACGCTGTCCCGGAGATTCGACTCGAGGGACGTCGATTCCACACGTTTCTACCGTAAAATTGAGAGGAACAAACTATAATGTAACTTTAACTATCTTTCATTTATATTATATATTTTCATCTTTTTTTTTTTTTTATACAGCTTTATTATATATGCAAGAATGGTTCGTGTTAGAGAGATGGACAAAATAAGGGAGGAAGGGATTTATTAATAAAAAAAAAAAAAGAATGCATGAGATTTAGTAACGTCGTCGGCTTCAATAAAATCAGTCCCATCATTTTTCGGTTCGATCACGTATTTAACTGAACTCTCGAGGGATAGGTAGGAGAGCCGCGTGCGGAATGTATTCCGCGTTGCATCGTTCTCTACAGAGAAGGGTGTGCTTGCTGCTGGATGTGCACACGGAAGGAGAAGAAGAGAAAAACAGGCCGACGGTGGTGTGGCAGCTGAGTGTACACAGGGCCCTACTACGAGCTTTCCTTTTCTCTTTCGCTCTTCGAATTGTACAGGAGGAGGATGATGACGACGATGATGATGATGGGGTAGTGGGTATCGGGCGTGCATCGGGACCTATGCAAACACGAGGTATTCTTCGTCGAGCCGTGTATTTCCGAGACTATCCAGCCGAGAGTGATGGGTCCGTAGTTCGATTTAATGGAAGAATATGCTAGAGGATCGGGGCATGGAATCATACGAGTACGTACCTGCTTGAAAACTCTCTCTCTCTCTCTCTCAACTTTCAACTTTAGCTTCTCTTCATTTCTCTTGCTCTGTAGGTTGCTGAGACAAAAGCGAGTGGAAAATGGAAACAAGGAAAGATGAAGAGGCTACGATTCAATTTCATTTTACCTTGTGTTTCCTTCTTGTACCATCCTTTTCGTTCTCCCAATGCGAACACAGAGACGAGGGAGCAAGGGAAAAAGAGAAGTTGAGAGGGTGAGGGTTAGGAGGAGGAGGAGGAGGAGGAGAAAGAGAAGGGATGAACGGCATGGGAGTTTCAGCTTGAAAGCTCGCAGCTAATACTTTCCTCCCCGCAACGTTTCCAGCAGGATGAAGAGTCGGTCTTTGCCAGTGGCTGCTGCTGCTGCTGCTACTGCTACTGCTACTACTRCTACTGCTACTGTGGGTGGAAAAAGCAGGTTCGAGGAGCACAGGGAGAAGGCGGTGGCTCTCCGAGGAGTAAAGGGGGACGAGGAGCTATAGCTTGTAAGTGAATTTTATTGCGCGATTATATTGAATCCCTCGGAGCCACCAGCTACTGTCAAAGCCCTCCTTTCTCTCTTTCTCTTTTTCTACAAGCGAAAGCTTCCCCCGGAGGTTACGAATTCGCCGGTGCTCAACGCGTTAATTCCAAATTCCCCGATGATTCTTAGGACTTTGGATTCTTTTTTTCTTACCTCTCAACAATCGAGTATTAACATTCGTCGTAATATTCTCGTTGTAATAGTTTCCACAGTCCACAAAATCTTGCGAATGAGATCATTCGTATTTTTATCTGTTACGAAAAATTACATCTCACGTAACTTTGCAAAAGTCAATAGATTGCAATATTATTATTTTTTTTTTTTTGAAAGGAAAAGAAAGTAAAAAAAAAAAAAGTAGACGTTGTATATCGTTATGATTTATCCGAATTGTGAGCACCGCTTTCGAATCTCGAGGGTTGCTGCTACACGATGTGTTCTCGTTGGTGGTAGTGCGGCGGCGCACCGGATACCAAATCGAAGCCATTGCCCATGGGGATGTTTACACGTTGGATCACGACCGCCATGACGAAATTCGGCATGGTCGAATGGTGCGATTTCGACGTTTACGATTGACGTTACGATTTCTCCAGAACCGCCCTATGATGTTGCAATTTGTTGTTACTCTGTACAATTTATTTATCTCATTGGAATTTGTAATCCTCTGTCATCCGAAATATCAGAAAGTAAACGATTCGAACGCGAAGTAAAAAGAGGCAAACGCGTTAATCTTCTTCCCTTTCGTTTCTTTCTCAAACTCGTCTCCAGAGTAATGCTCTGAGATTTCCTTTTGAAGAAAGACTAAATGCACGACGAAAAGAATTCCTTAGAGCGCTACAATCTCGTAAGAAATTAAAATACTTCGCGGCTGAAGGATCTCTTCCAAAAGGATAGCGAGAAAAGATTATATCCCGTGAGGATAAATTTATCTCGAATTATTAATGGTTTTTTACTTTTTTCTTTTTTTTTTTTTTATATCGGATTGAGTTTTAACAGCGAAAGTCGACTGACTTATGAGTTATGACTAATATTTTGGGAATCCCCATTTTAGACGCTTAGGATTCGTATAGTTTCGTATGATTTTTAATAAACACCGATCAGACAGCCAGATGTACCGGTCGGTACTTGACTCGGTCGTTCGAGGAGGTACTCGCACGGCTTACCGGGCCACTCGATGCACAAAACTGATGGACGGACAGGCATCATACCGGCCCTACTGCATCGAACATATTACGTCCGGAGTGCGCGGAACAAAGCTTAGCCATTGTTTCGTGCCGTCAATAATCCACTTGCCCCGACTTCGAGGACCACTAGGTAGGGATGGCTGAATTGGAAAAAGCACCGAGGAAACCGGGAAACCAAAGGCCCACCCTCTCTCGCTCCCTCGCTCCTTCGCCCCCTCGCTCGCTCGCTTATGAAGAAAAGGGAAAGACGTACCAGCTGGATTTCGAGGTCAATCTCGTGCAAAGACCTTCCTCTCGTTCTTTGATGTCCGTCCTCCTCCTTTTATCTTTCCTTGCCTTGATTCATAAAACCTGACCACCACCACCACCACGTATCCTTTTCTTCTTCTTATCCTTTTTTAATTAATTTTGCTCTTGAAAACAAAACAAAAAAGAGGAATCTCTCGCGGTCTTGTTTTTGAACAACGTCCAGCTAGCGTGCGAATGCTAAAAGCAAATAGAAAGTAGGAAGAGAGCAAGAGAGAGAGAGAGAGAGAGAGAGAGAGAGAGAGAGAGGCACAAAGGACTCGGTCGAATATCGAGTTGGAAGGCAAGGAAGGAAGGAAGGAAGGAAGGAAGGCTCCGAAGCGTCGGCAATCGAATGATTAAAGGCGACTTCGCCTGGCTGCTCTGGATAGGGCGAAACTCCCGACGGAAATCAGAGTCTTGCTGGCCATCCAGTCGGATTCCCTCTTTCTAGCCATCAACCAACCTCCACCCTCCACCCTCCACCCTCTCTCTTTCTATCCCTTCGTCCTCGTGCCCCTCTTTCTAAAACCACCCATCCCGCCTCCTAAACTCTCCAGCATCCGTATCCCTCTTGGCAAACACGAAGCAGTTCGAAGTACCGGAACAGAAAGCTAGGGATACGCTAGAAGCGAAGAGCTGGATACTATCGAACGGTATCTCCGTGTGTCTGTGTTTGTGTGTGTGAGTAAGCGATTCGTGCATAGATGTAGATATATATATCGCACTAACACACTATCAAACTCTTATCCGTATAGAAACGCATTGGCTCGCCTATCTCTGGATATACTTCGGTTATAACAACGGCGCCGTTAAGCCAATAACATGCATCAACATCGATATTTCTCTAAGAAGATTTACTTCGCGTTAAGATTCTTTCCCGATGAAACTCTGGATTTGGATGCAAACGTATACGAGGAGCGCTTATCGTCGTCTTCGTCGTCGTCGTCGTCGTTGTCGTTGTTCATTCATACATGTTATATACATATATGTATACGTAAATACTTTCATCATGCATACATGTTTGAAAAGAAGCAAACATCTGTTAATAACCGTTTAAATCCTTTAATAAAAATAATCAATGCGGTCAATTATTCGATCGTTAAATACACCATATCGAATATTTATGTAATTCTGATTTAGTTTATTCATTCGCGATATTTAGGATAGCCCGAGGATATGAATACGCATAATATCTTTATAGAATTTCGTAACAAGCATGAGATTAAAATTTCATTAGCTTTTCGATCGTTAAGCTTTATTATTATTCGATAATCAACGATTAGAAGTTGCTCGAATAAACAATCGAATTTAAATTTAACGATACGAAGTTATTATCAATTAGTTTTAACAAATTGGATGTTTTCATTTGAACTTTGGGGGGGTTATGAGCATCATGCACTAACAACTTTCGAAGGAGGAGACCCCATTGCGTGTTTTTTTTTTTTTTTTAGAAAAATTACACGAGGATTGTTTTGTACAATCTCGTCGTATCGTTTTTATCAACGCACCATGTTATTTTCCGGTAGAATCAAAGTAACTTGACCGAAGTAGTTAAAAAAAAAACGACGAGAGAGAATTGCAAGAAACTCGGTAAAATGGCAGTACGTAGTTCTGATCTCGTTTACGAACTCTTAAGAACCGATCGTTCGATCAATGGATTATCCGAGAAGGAAATCTTACAACGGATTAGCAAGAGACACGATATCTTTGCCGGTAAAATTCTGAGAAAACAAATCTCTCTAGCACTTAGGCGTGGTATCGATTTTGGAATCATTAAAAGACGTTTCAACAGATATAAGTATGTTGATCTTGATATAATGCTACCTACTATCACTACTATTATATTAGAAAGTACAAAATGTTAGACTTTTTGTTATTTTTCAAACAGATTCGATCGAGGACTTTACGTTAATGCATCTTGGAAAAATCAAACGTCAAAACGAAAACGATCGAGAAGTAAACGTAGTAAAAGAGGTGGACGTATGAAAAAGGGTGGTAGCAGTGCTAAATATCGCAAAGTTTCGACCAACAGGAAAAGACAAACTCGTAAGGGAAAAAAGGTCGTAATACCTAAACCAAAATTACCGGCATTGCAACCATGGAGACAGGAAAAACGAGATTTGCGAAAGGAAACGATACCGAGACTCGTCAAGCATAGTTAAATTCTCATTTTTCTTTTTTTCCTACCGATCATCATTGTAACATTTATTTAATTGACATATATACGAGAGAAAAGAAAAGAAAAGAAAAGAAAAAAAGAAAGCTATTCTCTCTCTCTCTTTCTTTTCAATTGGACGTTAGGTTGGTTGGAAACCGTTTGCTGACGTAAATTTTCACGTCAATTAACAACGAGAAATAGAGTTTTCTTTAATTTACCCTGTAGACGAACAGCGGTAGTTAAATAGACTTTACTTCAAATGTCTCTCTTCTGAACCCATCTCTTGGAGGGGTGAGGGATACTTTATATTTCATTGCAAGTAAAATAAAGACGCAGTGTACCCTAGGACATTTTTTTTTTTTTTCATTTTTTTTATTCCTCGTCATAATGTATTACGAAATATTTTTTCAATTACGATTTATCAGACCACTTTCTATCTAAAGAAAAAAAAAAAAGAAAAGAAAAAAAAGCGAAGAAAGAAGAAGAAAGGTGAAAGGGCCAATATCCCAAAAATTGAGGAAGTTTTAGTTCCCATGAAATCTGCCTTCCGCTCCCGAAATTGAGATCCTGTTAGGTGAAACTGGTTCAAACGATGCGACCATTTTTCCTCAATCCTGGATCCACATAATCTCGGTAGCTTAATCCAAAGTAGAAGGATCAATGGTTAAAGAACATTGAAAACTTTTCGAATGGCTTCAATTGACCACATTTACCGTCTCGTTTCTCGATCGGACACGGCTAGTTTAGTTTGGGTCTCATCTTCCTTTTGGAGAATCTATCATCGTTTTTCCTTACTTGGTCCCTCTCTCTCTCTTTCTCTCTCTCTCTCTCTCTAGCTTTTCCTTTTTTTAGAATATCTTCAGTACGAGGTAGCCAAGTTTGATGTGATGCTCCGTGCAAATCATCGTAAAATCGGCCATGTCCAATTGCTAGTTCAGTAACATCCGGCACCTGTTCAACTTTATACCGATTAATATTACGATCCCACGATCTTTATCGTAATCTATAACAAATAGAAATCCAATGAAGAAATTGATTAATCATATTTCAATAATATTTTAATGATGATAAAATAATAATCGTCTTATAGTAGTATATAAAGTAGAAAAAGTATTCCTGATTTTATACATTTGTTAGGTAGGTACCCTACATACTGTATAATTTGAAACAGATATTATTTCGTAATTAACGAGAGTAACCATAACGCATTTTGTAAAGTTTACCTGTTACCTGGAATTAGCTCGTAAAAGCATTGACGTTTTGTTAACCGTAACCATAAAAGGAAGAGAAAATTGTTGCCATCGACGACTAAATTGGTCTTTCTCTTTTGTTCCCAAATAGTAGTAGTAGTAGTAGTAGTAGTAGTAGTTTGTCCAATGCAATGGCAAATACAAACTCGTAGTCCTTTTCCTGCTGAGGGGGTAGCACAGCGGGGTTTCCTCCTATTTAAGGCCACTAAAAGTAAGCTTGTAAAGTTGTCAATAATGACCATATGTTCTCGAGTTAGAAACCGATCAATTAGTCACGCGGATATTTTTACCCTTTTTTTAAAAAAAGACCAATGTAATCTTTTCTACTATTACACTCGAAACGTGACGTCAAAGTTTCAAATTTCTCTATATTGTTTTAACGAAAGTCAAATAGACTTTTTTTTTTTTGTTAGTCTATATTTTTACGATTGCATATATTTGATTAGTGATTTATTTATTTAACGAAATAAAAAAAAAATAGATTTTCAACGACGATACATTTGGAAATGTGTTATGTGTAAAGAACAAAAGTTTGATGATACAAAGATGCATTTGTTGTATTACAAAATTGACGTATTGTTCATTTGAAGAAAAACATTTAAAGAATATGAAGGTTAGAGGTAAGGAGTAAAATCTTTGTATATGAAAAGTGTCCGTCGAATGCATTCAATTAGGATGGCGCCACATTAGCTTGAGGGTAAATTTTAAAAGAAGCGCCAAATATTATTAAAGTAGGAAGTAGGAGCACAAATTTCACAACACAAATTTGACCTATAACTGTTTTGTTATTGACATACTTTTTCATACAATTAAATGATACAAAATTAATGAACGTACTATTTACAGTTACACGAAATAAAATCACTCTAGCTACACGTTTTCTCATAATAATTCTTTAAGGTTATATTTACTACATTATTACATAACTCGGCATACTTCAATTCGTTTATAATTGCTACATTCATACCATACCAAGTGTCTACTACACCAGCGCCATACTGGAAGGTTGTTCAACTATTATTTATAGAAAACACTAGACACTTTTTCACATTTTCTCCTATAAGAGATGTTACTCCTTACCTCTACCCTCCATAATAAAGAATGAATACTCGTAGAAACGAGTTCACCTAGTGAATAGTTGTCTCATAACCTGACGTGGAAGAGATCGCAAGAATGAAAACTCCACGTGTCTTTTTATTTCTTTTTCTTTTTTTTTTTTGGAATGCATCTATCCATTTAATAGATCGTCTCATTGTTCGCCAATCAGTGGGAATTGAAACGAGTCTTCCACTTCACGAGTTAGTCACGCGAGATATTTCGTTTTCAGAGAACAACCATTGTCTCCATTTTGATGCTGGGATCTAACCATAGGAATATATTATCGATGGGTATAATACAAAAAAAGGACTATTGTCGAAATAGGTTTGAACGGGCATTATCCGTGCACGCGCGTGCCGCAGGTGTTTTTTTTCAATTCCATTTAAAATGGCCACTTCATAGATAGACTTCTTTTTTACTTCTTCTTCTTCTTCTTCTTCTTTTCTCTCATTTTTATTTTATATTTGTGTCATCGTTTGCGTCATCGTACTAAAGGACACGCGTCAAGTCACGACAGTACACGTTGCATTCATTTCCGGTTTGAAAAAAAGACCAAAGTTGAGTGCAACCTTATCTAATTTCCATCTATGATCAAAGTACATGGTCAGAGGTTACCAATCGTAATCGATACGATATATCTTTGTGGAATAAAATCATGTAAAAAGAGGATAGTCCGTAGATATATTAATAGAAACTACATTAACAAATGATATTATTTATTTATTAATAGAATTAGAACAAGTAATATAACAAACATTAAGAGATATCTTGAGGGTAAACTTTTTCTTTTAGATACAAATACGTGCGCTCTCGTCTTTGACTGGTATTACGCGTCTGTTCTACTCACATACTCTCACACATGTATAAACGCCGCATACATACATACATACGCTATATTCCTCGAGATTATATTCAGTCTTACCAACATAACTTTTGACAAAATTGCCTACTATTCGTAGATACATAATGTGACAATCGATTAGGAATAATACCATGGGAAACTAGGATTTAGCGATTGTAGTGTTATCGTGAAAGAAGATAATTAGCAGGCTTAAATTATTATGTAGGTGTTGTTGCGAACGAGGACAAGGGTCGAAGGGTGGTGTTAGTAGTAGTAATGGTAGTAGTAAGGGTCGAACGACAATGACTAGAGGAGAGCGTCGTCTCGGCTCGTAGCAATTAGGTGCTTCATTGTTACGAACGAGGCCTCGTTTCATTGGCACGAGGCGTGATATATTGTGACATGGATAGGACAACTATGGTGTCACTTTATTCTCATATAGCTTTAACAGTTCTCCGCCAAACGACTACGTGACCATATTGGAACCATAACGGATCGTTTCGAAACACGCTGACGTTTAATTAAAAACCTTTTTCCAAAGAATTTACCTTTCAATTGATAAGGCAGTACGTGAGAAAGGTCGTGAGGAAGAAATAGAAAAACTAAAAATAGAAGAGAGAGAGAGAGAGAGAGAGAGGTTCCACGTGAAATTCTCTATCACACGAAATAACACCTTTTTTTTTTTTATGATACACGAGAACGTATCCGGTCTCAGCGCGTTATCTATCTACGCGTTATCTTCTTCTTTTCGTGAGAGAGATTAGCTTTAGGTGGTAAGTTCTTCTTTTTGAGTTTGTTCTTCACCACACCACTTTATCCGTCTCTCAAATTTCTTGAACCTTTTCTGACCGTTTCTTCGTACTTCTACAAACATCTTTTATTCTCCTATCTGCCCTAAACCTGTCTGTCACATCTTTTATTATTCGACTAACAAACAGTTCAGATTTCTCAGTTTGGTAAGATAACTCAACTCATTTTTTTATCTTGTTCTCTTTCTTTATTCTCTTTTTTTTTTTTTTTTACGATAAACGTATAAAATATATTTAGTTACAATTTCATATCATTTGCATCGAATATCAAAATAGAAATATAATATTTCTTTCGTTATCATTTTGTTAGCAATTCGAATGAAATCTCTTGCATCGTTATCGTTGTAAATATACGCAGTCGATTATTGCCTATCACCTTCTTCTCAGGTTTATTACCAATAAGAAGGAAAGAATGGTATGGTGAGATGCGAGAATAAAAGAAAGAGAGACGTCGGGGGAATGCTTCATGTCAAAAAGAAAGAAAGACAGAGACAGAGAGAGAGAGAGAGAGACAGGTGGAAGAGTAGGAGAACTAGAGAAGGAGTACGGAGAGAAAGAGAAAGAGAAAGAGAGACACGGATCAAGGATAGTCTTTGCCAAATACCAATATTTGCGAGCGCCCTGTTGGTACCCCTGCTCGACTCGAGCCGGCCCGACTTAACTCCACCGATCCGGCCGCAACTCAACCCCCACCAAAGGGACTCGTTGGTTCGCGGGGTGATTTCTCTCTCTCTCTCTCTCTCACATGACACACACTTCTTTTTCTCGAATCACGCGAAAGAATGACGAGGTGTCCCGTGTCAAACATGTACATATACATATATATGTATATTTTTTGGTCTTCTTTTTATATTCGAACAAAAATGTGAAATCATTTGTCGATCAAGTATTCTAACGAATTATGTTTCATATTTATTATTTTTTTATCTTTGACAAAAAAATAATAATAGACAGATCGATCAATCCATCCATCTATCTATCTATCTATCCATCTATCTATCTATCTATTTATCTGTTTCTATCATAGGATAAAAAGACGAACTATCCTCGTAATAGAGGACGACCCAGATTGATTCTAGGGGGTTGCACGTGTCCTATGTATAACGTGGACCGCGATTGGCTTTTTGCCCGAGGCCATGGGCTGCTGCTTGCTATATCGTTTTTCCTTTGCGTGTGTTCCTTCCATTCGTGTGTTCCATCCGTGTGTGCATGTCGGCGGCACAAACTCGCGATAACCGTTGCCCGAGCGTATAGCAGCGTCCGATGCAATAAATAATAATTAGGCGCTAATTAGCGGCGGCCATGTTGGCAGTCGACAATTTCCGAACGGTACTGGAGAAACGTCAAACGGGGGGGGGGGAGGAGGGTTGTTAGAGAAGGGTAGGTGCTCGGTTTAATCGCGTACTATACCGTGTTCCAACGTGTGATTACCTACGCCCAAAGAGGGAGAGAAAGAGAGAGAGAGAGAGAGAGAGAGAGAGAGAGAGAGACCGAACGATATTATGCGGACAAAATTCAGTTTTTATTTTTTATTATTATTATTTTTCTCCACTTTTTTCATTGTTCAAACAACGTTTTATTGTTACGTTAGTTTTAATATCACGTTATACGATTATTTCATGGTAATCTTTGCTAGAGTAATAAATCAACGAAAAAATAGGGAGTAATTTTCGAAAAATTCCTCCTTTTTTCTTGTTTATTTTTATTTTTATTTTTTACCCCTACACACATATCGCAATATGAATTCGGCTGGCGAATGTTTCCTATATAATATACGATTTTGTTCCTCGTTCCATTATTCGTCAAAATCTGTGATTTATAGTATCATGGATAATAATAATCGATCGATCGAGCGTTAAAGTTGAATTTCGTTATAAGTCGAAAAAATACTCGACTTGGTATTATCGTTTACAAATGTGTGACTTTTTTTAAATAAGAAAATAATTCGATTCGGGGATTATTCGGGATACTTTTGGAAGTTTGCTTATGCGAACGACGAGAGGAGGACGTGCTCGCCTCGGAACATGTTGACGATGTAGAGGCTAGCCCGTGTGGTGGCTGTAGGATAATAGCAGGGAAAAGGGAACCGGGGGAAGGAAATGGTGCTGGTACTGGTACTAGTGTTGGTGCTGGTGCAGGTGCCGGTGCTCGATTTCACGCGGTCGATCGTTGCACCCGCAGCTCCACCCTCGCGTTCCTGCAAACCCTCCTCCAACCGAAACGCGTGTTAACGAAGCACCTTTTCTCTGGATAGGAAAGGAGAGGACATCTTGTTGGATGGAAGGAGTACGCTTACTTGGAAATTTCGTAAATAGGTACTTCTCCAACGCCAGTCGAGTTTCTGCAAATATTGAGACTGTCTCTAGTACAGGCTCTGACCGATGGATGCATGCCGCGTTCTTCGAACGAGAGAAAGAACGTCGTTTCTCGGGACTTTGTGAAAATAAAACGACGAGGACGAGTTCTCCTTCGTCGTTTGTCGAAGCTCGTTTCACCTCGAACAAGGTGCGACCTACTCGATAACGTTCGCACCAACTCTCATCATCATCATCATCATCATCATCATCATCATGGTGACCTCTATCTTCAAATTTATCAAACGAACGAATGAACGAATTAAAAAAGCTTTTATTCGGGTATTTATTTGATCTCGCAGTAGAGTCGCATTCGATAATTTGTTCAAATTCGTTGGGTCCAGCGAGGAGATTAATTTTGCCGACGATTTCCGTTTGTCTCTCCGTTGAATGATGCGGGCTCACGATTCACAAAGATTTCAACTGATACACTCGCGTCTATCTATTTATGCGTATCTATTTATACGCATTTATATAGATATATATATAGAGAGAGAGAGAGAGAGAGAAAGAGATGTACGTAGACGAGAGTCCGATGGAAGGAGGAAAATTCGTCGGTGTTTATCGTAATTCAGTCGCATTACCATTTAGATTAGTTAGATTTGCAGGTAAACAGGAGGACGCGATCGTGAAACACAAACACGCGGGAACGCGAGCGCGACGTTGACATTTTCATTTCATCGCGATAATTACTTTCAAACGAATGGCTTTTTAAGTAGATTAAAATATTCCCGTACCGTGCGCACGTCTGCATTCGTATAATTAATACATTTTCGAAACGACGAGAGAACGAGAGAGAGAGTGAGAGTGAGAGAGAGAGAGAGATGAGGACGATAACATTGCGTAGAACGTAGTTCACCGCTTTTACGTGACTTTTTTAAACAAAACTTTTGTTTTAAACAAATAAAAGAGAAGAAGAAAAAAAAAAATCAAACAATTCGCATCATTGCGAAACTCGACGAATCTTTCTTTCTCGTCGATAGAAATTTTCTCTCTCTCTCTTTCGGTTCCGTTTGGTTATTTTTCTTTCTTTTTTTCTTTTTTTTTCTTTTTTGTTCTTTGAAAGGTCACGCCTACTGGAAAATATGTCCCTTCGTTTTACCGAATTACACACACACACACACACACAGAGGGCTCTCGATTTGATCGCTCGCGCAAAACACAATGGACATCAAAGAAATTAGCGAAAAGGGCTACAGGAACGAATCGTGTGCATAAGCATACGGGTTGGTTGGCCGAACACGCGATGGAGATCGAATAAACAAGCCTGTTTACCGGCAAATGTAATAATTGCTTCATACTTTCCGCTCGTGCTTTCGACTCTTTCCGATAGTCGATCGCATAATTCGACACAAAGAGAGAGAGAGAGAGAGAGTACAACGGAGATTTACATTTTCACAATTTACACTTTATTGGAGTTTGTACCGCACTGTGGATACGGACTTACGCTTAACAAAGCTTGCTTCGTTGTTCGTTGTGAGGCGCATTTTAAAAGAGCGATAAAGTTTATTAATTTTCACGAGTAATATTTTCAAAGTAAAAAAGCTAGCCCGAACGATCTAATATTCTCGACGAAGTAACAGCAACACAAAAGAGGAGAAGGGAGGACAGTTTAAAGCTAGCTACTAGCTAGCTGCTACTCTCTAGGGATAACGAAGAGAGGAGGAGTATGGCCGGTCGCGTATTCGTAACAGACGGGCTGCAGCGCGTGTAAACAATGGCTCCACCTCCTTCAGGAAGACTAAGCGTAGGAAGGAACAGGAGATATACGCGTGGGACGCGTGTTGGTGAGGTGCTTATTGGGTCCGCGTTACCAAAAGCCACCCCCCCAAAACCACCCCGCGGCCGACTGCTGCGGAGCAGAGAAACAACCCTCTAGGCAAACATCGCAACATCAATCAGCACCAGTCACTCGACCGTGGACCATTGGCGCCAACATAGCGATATTGCCTACATTTACATGTTCCATCGAAAAAAATATAAATGATCGTAAGCGAACAACCATCCCTATTTTTCCTCTACTCGCTTTAATTGACAATTGACAACAATGAGAGATATATACACGCGTAACTGAGAAATATTTCGATGTTTTCTATGTAAGCATCAGCTTGCATTAAGAAAATTTGTCTTCTTTTCTTTATTTTTCGATCGATTTACAGTACCTTTTAAAAGCTTACGAAAGATATTATCCCTCGTCTTAGGTTTAAAAACACGGCTGATCGCTTAGAAGGACTTTGCGCAACCGGTCGAAAGATAACACCGATCTTCCTTTGCATAGCATTAGTTGCGATATTATTGTAGCGTAGTAATTCTCACCCTTCTAACGTTCTCTCCCCCGTTAGTTCTTCGAGTATCTCGCGATTTAATTTAATACCCTCGTGTTCCCTTCCTTCCCTTCCTTCTCTTGCTCAAACTCGAGAGAGAGAGAGAGAGAGAGAGAGCAAGCACGAAACTACACTTTTCTCTCTCCCTTCTTTCTTTGAATTTTCTCCTCTTTTGACTTTGAACGTGTTATCGATTGGAGTTATATTTTTCTTACGAACAAATTAATGAAATCTTGATGAAAGAACAATCATAGCAATACAGGGCAATCGGTCGATTTTCAAGCCCGGCTTGTCGTACCATGGTGGTGGTGGTGGTGGTGATCCCATGTTGTCGCAGTGACTCAGTATTTGGACAAGAGAACCTCGTGCGTTTCGTGCACACGAGCTCTTTCGAGCTCTTTCATCGTGTTTTCATCATCTTGAAAAAAATCAACTTACGGAGAAATTTGTCAAATAAAGAAGATTTTGACAATCGTTTAGGTGGTAATCGTTAAGAAGGTAAGTTAGAAGTGTATGTAACTCGGTACGAAGGACGGGTGCCATCTTGCAGGTTGTCACGTCGGCAGGTATAGGTATCTATCCCATTTGCAAGCAGTCGCATTATTGTTAGCCCTAGCTATGTAGCACACCGCGATGTACATACGACGCTTGTGTACACACGTATCTCAGGGTAGATAGCTTCGTACGAAAGCTCATCCTCCTCCTTCTCTTCGTTCTATTCTCTATGTATAAGTGTATATACATATACATATGTACCTATCTATCTATGCACGTATGCACGTATGCACGTAGGAGGTAGCAGAGGGCGTACCGAGGCAAGCTCGTGCGATTTCTAGCGAGAATATAAGGGAGAGAGAGAGAGAGAGAGAGAGAGAGGGAGAGAAGGTTTCCATGAGCATGGTAGAGGTAGATATAGCTAACTCCTGTAGCTCTCCGCTCTACGTATTGCGGGCGTGTGTGCGCCAGAGGGTGGTGTAATATAGAGAGCGGCTAAAGGCGGACGTAATTTCCTGCCCGTCTGACAACGCTGCAGACATGTTTGCGAATCTAACACACACAACCTACTTAGAGGCTACATGTGTCCCTAGGACAATGCGCCGACACACGGTTAATCTATTCGTTGCAGGTGTGCGCCGTGTATACGTGCATCCAGCTTGCAACGTCTACTGCACACGGCCCGAGGCGCTTTGATAGGAGTACAGAGAGAGAGAGAGAGAGAGAGAGAGAGAGAGAGAGAG
>NW_015149044.1:263196-321776 GCF_001465965.1 Polistes dominula | reverse complement strand
CATTTATACACCTACGTTTTGAATATATTCCTTAACCCCCCTTTCCCCTCAACATTCGAATGCACCTCTCGTCTCTCGTTTTTTTTTTTTTTTTTAACTTTCCTTTTCTTTTTTGTTTTACTTTCCGACCAACGAAAGCGGGTGCTTTGCTCTCGATAACCGACCACCGAGCTTCGGTCCACTTCACTTTGAATCGGCTCGCACTCGCGCGCGGCACCAAGCACAGACTCGTCCAAACATTTCGGACTGCCTAAGGAAACACATTTGCCTGCGGGCAAACACTGCGAGAGGCGAGGTTAGGTAAGGAGATGACGTGACAGAGAGAGAGAGAGAGAGAGAGAGAGAGAGAAGAGAAGCAAAGCGAAGCTAGGCGTCTTGGCGCAGCCTCGAGCTAAAGTGGAACGCAGAATGTGTCTGGGACTGTTTGCACTGCAGGACAATATTCCGAGTCTTTTGAAGGGCGAGCCGAGGAGAGAGAGCCCTGTTATTTCGCCTCTCTTTCGACCACCCTCGCCACCTCTCTTCCCCCTTGCTTCCTTTGCACTCGCTAACCTATCTCTCTCACTTTTCTTTCTTTCCCTATTTCTTTTCTATTTTACGAGCTGCGTTCTCCTCCAACACGATAAATCGTTGAATACGAAGAAAAGAATGAAAGAAATAGAGGAATAGCACGCGTAGAAACTTCAGAAGATCGTTGTAAAGCATCATCTATTTTGGATACTGTAAAAAAAGAGAGAAAGATACGTTCTTCCGTGGTCTCTCTTACGTCTTGGTACGAATTCGCGTCATAAGGCCTCCGTCAAAAGGCGTGAGCCGAAAAACAAACATGGTCCTGACCTCCTCTGACCTCCCCCGGCCATCATCATTGAAATTTCAGCATAGGGGAGAGAAAACGGTACCATCTCTACGGTTCGACCCTTCTTCTTTTAGCAATCGAAGCCCATCGCCAGAGAAATGGTAACGTTACGAGAGAAAGAGATAGGGGAAGCCTCTAGCAAGCCTCGGGTTATGAGATTTTATGAGATCCAAAGCGGTTTACGCGTCTACGATTCTTTACCTCCCCATCTTTCGCTCTTTCTCCTATCTTTTGACGATCCGAGATTATTTTTGGATATTGTGCTTTGAAACGAAATGTTGTAGTAGTAGGTATATTTGAAATAATCACTACACATAATGATCTCTCTCTCTCTCTCTCTCTCTCTCTTTCTCTAGGTAGACATTGAAATAAAATCGTAGATAATTCCAGTGGGACACGTAGTATGTATTACGATACTCGACGGCAGGCAGTCTTCTTGGTTGGTAGTGTTAGAAAGTGGAAACTACGAAGAAGACTATTTTTCTTTCCGTAGCTGTTCTATCTCTTTCTTCGTTATTACGAGACAGTGAGGGCAGGATGGGCCTGTCTCTCTCTCTCTCTCTCTCTCTCTCTCTCTCTTTCATTCTCTCGTTGATGTTATGTGGGTCGTTCCGTCTCATCTCGTTCCGTTCCGTTCCGTTCTGTTCCAGGACGGCTTGCGAGCCCAACTTGCGTCAATATTTGACTCAAACACGTTAAAACAATACCCAGGCCCCGGAGCAGAGAGTCGTTTCAACGTGCTTCCTGGAATTTTATCTCGCGTCAGAAAACGCCTAACGACTTCCCGCCGCAGAGAATTTCGGCACGGGTTAGGGAAGGATGGAAGGGTGGAAGGAAGGAAGGGATCGTTCGTTCGCTGGTAGTTCGCTCCTTCGTTCCTTTTAACTTTCTGTGTACCTTTTTGTTTTAGTCTTCATCGAACGAAATGGCACACGCGATTGCTTGCGCCAAAGTTATTTTCACCAAACGATTATTCGTCTTGAAGATATCGTATGTTAAAGTTTCCATTTATTTCCTTTTGATGCGAATAGAATGCAATAGAGACTAGGTTTGGACGTTTCCAATGAAAAGGGCCAAACGATGCGTCAGTCTATGGATCTGTTGGCGGCAGTGAACGACACCGGTCATTCTCCTGCGCCATTTCTTGGCTATTCCATGGTGTTTAGGTACCGTTTACCGTACCGTTTCATAAGCTGAATGAGCGTGTAACGCATTGCAAACATTTTACCGTTGGTAGTAGTAGTGCTGGCAGTGGCGGCGGCGGCAACGGCAACGGCAACGGCGGTAACGGCGGTGGCGGCAACGAGCGAGTAAACGTGCGAGGAAAGAGGGGAACAATTCTGAGCGGTACGACATTGTGCCTAATGTTTGGACATGTGTTCCGCTCCGGTCACGCCTTTTGTTATCATTTTCTATGCATGTTTGCCCGTTTAAAATGTTGTTTTAGTGCTCGCATCTCGACTCAGTTATCCACTGGCACTTCTTCTTACTTTTCTTCCTTCTCTCTTCAACTTTTTACACGACACGCGTCGTTTTTTTTTTGTTTCTTTTTTTTTTGTCAGAAATTTCACACCTTTTTCTTCCTCGTTATTTTGTTCTTTTTCGCAAGATTCTTTTTTTTTTTTTTTTTTTTTTGGAGTAGATAGGATGATAGGCGTAGGAGGAGGAATATACTCGAGAGGGAATACTCGTGCAACGTTGAAACGGCAGGTGGCGAAATTTGCGAGATTCCTTAATTGGACGGATTCTCGGTGTTGACGATGCATCGTTATTAACGTTTACTGCGCTCGAGTGAGGCGCGATATATCATTCGGAAACGTGCATGTCATCCCTTCGTATTCCACGCCCCAACGATATACGTTCGACATTAGTTTGGTAAGCGTTGCCAGTGAAATTGCACGTTCAGGGGCTGTTGAGGAGTTTACGGGGCTTGTTGTTGGGAACTAGGAAGGGCGTGTTATGCTTTGAATACTGACGTTTCCTGGGGACACTTTTCAACGGGACAACGGTGGTCGTTGTTGATATCTCAAAACAGGACAGCCTAGACAAATTGCTTGGGAAAGACTCTATAGGTGTTTGTATTTATTTTTCTTTTCTTTTTCTTTTTCTTTTTACGTTATAGTAGATGATATCGTTCAGTTCAATTTATCAAATGAACCTAGGATAGTTGTTTTTTTTTTCCTTTTATTTTAAAAACTATTCCTACGAAACGATAACTTTCAAAAGAAAAGAAAATAAACGAAAGGAGTGTATCAAATATTTATCCGACTCTTCTCACAACTTGTCTCTAAACTTCTGTCCAGATCGACGCGAGAGAGATACATTGGATAGATCTATTGAAAAGTATGTCAAAAGAATCCCTATAAGAAAGGTACAACAACAAGAATTTTACGGCGATTGAACTGCGTACAATCGACAATGGAAAGCCGCATCCGGACGTTTTGACTTTTTGTCCGGGATCTGACCATTACGATTTCCGTCGGTGATGAACGATGTTGCTCTTTAAAAACGTACAAACCGGACGTCTAAGAGTTTGATAAAAAAAAAANNNNAGATAGAGCGATTTTACAAATATTGTGTTTTGTTTACAATTTTATTACCCAAGGAAAAATTATTCATTATTACACTTAGGAAGAATTATTCATTAAAATAAAAAAAAAAAAAAAAAAAAAATAGAAAAAAGAAGAAGAAGAAGAAGAAGCAAAACACGCGTGTCTCTTCCATTATGTATTTTTTCCTTCGTCTTGTCGACAGTGAGAAAATTCGCATCCTTTAAATAACGTTGAATTCGATTTTATTTCCCATCGGTTTTGTCATCGTTTTTGAAGATTTATTAAAAACTTGATCTTCGATACAGGCCCTCCTCACATACATATATGCACAGGTAACTACATACGTAAGCGAAATTCGAAGGTTTCACCCTAAAGTTTGTAGCCCTATCTAAAGGACAGGAAAGGGGGGCCGCCGACTGGCTCGAAGCACGGATTGGATTGGATCGGCTTAACGCTGATTTAAGCCAATCAGCAAACAACCAGTCACCAGCAGTTCTGAACTTCAACATTGATCTCGTTAGCTCTTACAAGTTCAATGTTGCGTTTGGAGTTTTGGCGGAACGCGGTATTCAACTGTGCCCTTGCGACGCGATGTACCATCAGCAGCCCTTTTTACTCATCTCTTCTTACTCTTATTCTTTATCCTTTCTTTTTCGAGCAAAGATCCGGTTGCTTAGATCCTTGGATAAATCATTCAATAGAAAAACCACATCGGACACGCATAGATTATTTCGTTGTAAATAATCTAAAACACATATGTGTAGGTTCATATGTTCATGAACTTTCTTACCTCCTAAAGGAAAAAAGAAATGTAATGTCGATAATATTATATCTAATATTTTTATTTAGATAACAATCGTTCTTATTGACAATGTGTTATGTCATCTTCAATTACAGGGGATTTGGGTAAACAAAATATTATTACCGATTACAACACTTTACATAACTAATGTAATCGCTTGAGTAACCACGAACGATCGGATAATTCGAATGGATCACCCACCGGTGCGGCCTAAAGATATAATTAAACACGCTTCTATAAAGTCATACACGCGCGCGGGGAGTACACGCAAGGCACATAGCGGCGTAGAACGAGGTAGATGTTAGTATTTTAAGCCTATTTAAGTGTGTTTGTCGTATAATATTGACATCGTGCTCACAAGCAAAGAGCACGCGTACACATGTACACGCATAGTCAGTCAGCTCGACGGTCTTTCCCTCTCTCTCTCTCTCTCTTTCTCTCTCTCTCTCTCTCTCTCTCTTTCCCTCTCTCTCCCTCCCTCTCTTTTTCTTGCAAAGACCGACGAGGAGGAAAGACACGCACAAACGAGAGAAGGAGCCAAGGGAGCCCAGCCGAGCTAGCGAGTGAATCAAATCGCGGTGTGTGCTTGGCAAACGACGCCGAGCGTCGCGACGCTCTTCTTCTTTTTCTTCCTCTTCTTCTTCTTCTTCTTCCTCTTTTCTCGACGATAAAGGAACGCAAAAACTTTGACGTAAGTGGCAAACTCGTCGACGTTCGCTTACGCGATTTCAAACTCCTTCAATTCAACGAACTAACCGCTCCAACTTTTAGTCTTATGCCTAGGGAATGACTTTGTTTTTTCTTCTTCTTCTTCTTCTTCTTCTTCTTCTTCTTCTTCTTCTTCTTCTTCTTATTTGCATGCATTTATTATTTTTATTTATTTATTTATTTATGTAATATCTTGTGTTACATATCGTAGACGTTTTCTTATCAAAGATAATTCCACGTTTAAGTCAAATTGCGTTTGATCATTTTCCAACGTAGCAACTTAATCGAAAGGTAAGCAGGATGTTCGATTACATCCGGTAAAGGATGAAATGGCAAAAGACGAAGTTTGATCTCCCAGGAGAATCGCGTTAAACGTTAGGCTTGTTTAAAGGGCGGAGCATACTACGGAGTCATGGTTGTAAACGGTAAGCAAAAGGTTGTCAGCGCGCCAGTAATCTCCTGGTAATCATGACAAATTACGGTCAAAGTTATGGACCAAGTTCTATGGCTTGGCATGTTACGGTCCTCTATAGTCCTGAGAATGAACGAGGGCTATGGTGCCAGGTGGGGCGAACCCGCCCCATGCTGTGAGCCAAACAATTATCTAACACCATGGAACACGCCACGAGCACAGCAGGGAATCGGACAGAGGTAAAAGGTTCTTTCGGTAGCTTCTCTCGGAGATGATCCTTAGAATTAGCCAAACATAAGAATCCTTCCTTGATCTTATACCTTTTTAAGCACGAGCCATAATAGTACGGAAGAAAAACGACTCTTGACATAGTTTGTTTGTTTTTTTTTTTTTTTATTCTTTTTCTTTTTCAATAAGAACATCATTTTGTTTTCGTTTAACTTTCATAGATTTACAAAAGAAAATAAAAAAGATGATAGGATCTTTTGAAAGCTTTGATGGCCGATTGTTACGGATATAAAAGTACAAGGTACAAATATATATATATATTTGTAAATATCAATTGAATCAATAATAACAATTTGAGAAAGAGATCAATCGCGTCGTCGTCGTCGTCGTCGTTGCAGGTCAAGCGTCGTTCCGGAAAGAAAATCTTAGCAAAGTGTTTGATTACTCGAAATATTCATCACTTTGCGTATGGATTTATCATTACAGAAAGCAGTTATAGCGTGTTAGACGTTCGGAAGGCGCTGTGTCACTGTGCTGCTGGTGTTTAGCCAAGATATTTGGCCTCGCAAATATTTGGAGATTGTCTACAGCTTCTAACCACTGCGCTCTACTCTATCGGCTCTTGTTACATTTAATTAATGCTATGTACATTTGTAGTATCCGTTCGATGTTCCTTGATATCATCGAGTCTTTATTCGTTTGTTTTTCCATTTTATTCTCTTTTTCCTTATTTTATATCTAAATGTTTTCTTTATCATTATTTCCCCTCTTCCTCCCCCAATATAAGTATAATAGAAAAGAGAGTATATATGATTTATTTACATCGTATTATGACGTATTTATTTAATAAACGCAAAGCTCAGGTAAACCACCATGTCCACCCATGTTAATTTCATGCAAGGATAGAAGAGGACACCATTAAAAAAAAAAAAGAGAAAAAAAAGGAAACCGCATGTGCGGTTTCGAAGAACGTGGTGACCCGAACCGACCTCGATCGACCTAACCGATTATTAGGTTTCGTCCTTTTATTTTCTTCTAACGTGCGTACTTTGTGGCGACGTGCCCTAATAGAGCGAATCGATGCAAGATTAATACAGTAATTGGGCTGAATGTTTACGCAACCAAGTCCATTATCTCTGCATCGTTCTTCAACATTTTACTCGAGCTAACGAATTTCATAGAATACGCATTTTTTTTTTCTTTCTTTTTTCTCCTTTTTTTTTTATGAAAAACTGTCCGACGGATAATTTAAATGAAACGATTTTATACGCGTATTTTGTTTCTCTCTCTCTCTATCTCTATCTCTCATTTTTTGAAGCACTTAATATTCCTATCCGTAGCAGGCCAAACGATGTTCATAAAATTCACGTTCTCCATAAATAAATATATTACCGGGTGGAAAAAGGATGAGGCAGGACGATGACGATGGTAATTCATTCAATATTTGGCAGGATATTTAACGCTATACGCGACGACATGTTGGCGAATTAACGTCATAATTCGACGTCCGCGATGTTGTTTACGTTGCTTTTCCGCATACATATCGGAAATTAAACTATAAGCAGTATCTCTCTCTCTCTCTCTCTCTTGTTCGACGATGCGAGGATAAGGTCGGTTAAGGGATATCATCCTACTTCAATACGACGCGACGTACATCCTACTTTCTACACGCGTGCTATCTAACGAGAGGACCTAACGAGGAGTTATCTCTAACGGGTGGTAAAAACCTTTCCAATTTCATTGATTATGAAATACAAAATATAAACTAATCGACACCTAATTAAAAAAGTAACAAGAAATAGGGTATAAGGATGCATAGTTAAAGAGTCCTGTAAATGCAAAGCAATCGATCTTTTTTCCCTGTTTTGGAAAAGCTTGATGACCTAGCCGTTAGGAAAGTACGGATAGGCAAACACGACTACTACTACTGCTACTACTACTACTACTACTACTACTACCACTACTACATGCGAAAGCAAACGCGAGACTTTGATCGGAACTCAAAGCACGAGTTACGCGGGTATTAAGCTTTCGCTCGTATATCCGTGAGCCCGTGTCACGTGGTCACCCGGTACGTGAACGGTTATAATGTATGGCCTAGTCAGGTTCGGCATGGTCCAGTAGGGGGAGTTTGGTTGACAAATCATTAACTATGCATCGAGCCGGCCTGCAAATACTCGTTACTAGTGCTTCCCCGTTCTGTGCCACCCTCACTGGGAGCGGCCTGCCTGCCACCCATCGCGAGCTACGGACGCCTCTCTACGGGCACGGCGATGGCCCGACGACGGCCCGACGACGGCCCGACGACCTAGCCAACCCCTAAATACATCGCTCTAACCATTATGCAGCATTATAACGTCGATGCGCGCGCTCGCCACGACCTATCGATATTTTATGAGGACCCCCGTCCTCCTCCTCCTCCTCCTCCTCCTTTTCCCTCTTTAATCGCAACATTGTACTTCACCTTTTGTCCAAAGATTATTCAACGAAACTTGCAAAACTTCAACGTTTTGAATCGTCCTTTGGCATCCAACTCTCAACGCGACGAATTTTTCTAATAAGTATTCAACCATTTCTTCTATATATTGAATCAATGTCTCGTAAATATTTAACAAATATTATTATAAATAAGGTGCACATCGTGAAAATAAGAGAAAATAATAATAAACGAGGATGAGAGGTGAAAATTGTTAAAAGGAAAGAAGATAGCTGGTAGCTGCGGTTTCGAGGCATTCGTATGTACATGGGAATTTGTTGTCCGTTATGCGGCGTGCATAGAGAAAGATAGATAGATGGAGGGATAAAGGATGGTAGGGCGATATCGAGCAGACGAAGGTTAGGGTATAACGCGAGGGTCGGTACCAGCATACGGCGCCAAGCTGGAACGCAACCCCCCCCCGGCCCGCCGTTTCACCGGTTGAAAGGAGAAAGACGAACGCGAGATAGAGAGAGGAGGAACAAGAGGAAGAGGTGGAGAAGGACGGAGGGTGAGCGAATTCGCAGCATTAAACATGGTGGACTCGCGCATTGGTTGCGCAGTAGCTGGGCGTTACGGACCGCACCATCGACCAGCGAACTATACGCGGTACTGTACACCAACCGTCCTGCGGCGAGTCCGCTTTCATCCCCTCTTGCTATCAACCCCCTCCACTACGCTCCAACTCTTTCCATCTCTTACTCTATTTCCTTCTATCTCTTCTAGTTCCCTCCTTACAAGCTCAGGTGGAAATGGAGTAGAGATGGTTGCGTGGATACGTGCGTGGCTAACCTTGCATGTCGTTCTTAATCCATTGCCATCGGTACTTTCTTCAAAGTCGAATATCGACGAAGAATGTCGACGAACACAATCGCGACGACCAAAATTCTAAGACTTGACATTTTTTAAATAATCAACTTTTACTTTTTTCTTTTAACGTAACTTATTGAATTTTCGAGAAAAGGGTAAACCCTGAAGAAGAAGAAGAAGAAGAAGAAGAAGAAGAAGAAGAAAGGGAGATTGCCCTGCGGTTTTCACGATCCGCCAACATAAGAGAAATAAAGAGGGTGGACGAAGAGCTAGGAAGATCCGTTGGAAGAGAAGATGCGCGAGTATAATAAAGGGTAAACATTCCTCCGGCGGGCCAACCCCTTTCCGCCGAAGGGTCCTTTGCGATTTCGTGAGATTTTCAGTTAATTTTCTGGTTCCTCTTATGGATCACTCCATCAAGCATCCCCTACCAACTTTCTGGGGGCTATCTCTCGTCCACCATTCGAATTCTCCGACAAAACCCCTCCCACTTCGTAAGAGTTTTCAACCCTTCCAACGAAGCAGCCTGGTATAATATTCAATTACATAGCTGCAAGTAAAGTCAAACAAGCCCACGGGGCCTGCAAATCTCTCTCCTTCCTGTTCTGGGCTTGGTCGAGACTTCCGACCGGCTGAACGGGGGTGTATAGAAACTATATCTATATATACGGAAAATGGGAATATATATATATATATATTATATCTGTGTATAGGTCTGTATATATATATATATATAGTTATATATACAGGTACATACAAACGCGCTACGTTGCTCTACATCGCTTGAACGTACCGGTTTCTCTCTACCTTCCGGAGATGCTTGCCTACGGTAACAAAGAGAATACGAATATCTGTTCTAAATGAAAAAGGATTATCTAACGCATTTATATTATTTTTATTTGATTTTTTTTTCTATTTTCATTTTGTTCAACGTAAAAAATATCAAAACATCTAATACAATAATGATTTGAAACGAAATATAATGGCCATGATCCGATAGAATTGTGTCGACGACAACGACGAAATTGAATTCGCGTGGCAACACAGCGTAATATCCTACGTTTGTCTCTCTGTGGGTAGAGGAAACCCTGTCTCTCTCTTCCTCTCTCTCTCTCTATCAAGGCTCGTAACTACCCCTTGACGTACCACCGGCAAGCAAGCAGAATGAATTAAATATGAATAGACAGAACGGTTTGCTAGCGAAGAATGACGAGAGACTAACCGATTCTTGTATGCTTCCCTTGATTCACCGGACAAATGGTCATTTAATATTTCTCACATTAGAATCAAGCTGTATAATCGACAACACCTTTCTTTTTTTCTTTTTTCTTTCATATTAAAGCACGATGCGTATCGGTTGGATGACGTCTGTACTGACATTAGTTAGTTTTATCGATCCTTTCGTTACTATATTTTGGATTGTAAAAGAACGAAGGTTGCATCTCTTTAGCTAAGAAACTGCCGAGCCTTTCATCGTCCTACCTTTTTTCTTTTCTTGATGAAAAACTCTCTCTCTCTCTCTCTTTTTCCTTTTTCTCCTATCTTCTTCTTCTTCTGTTTCCCTTTCGTCGACTCCAAGGAACAGGAACAGCCACGCTCTTAATGCCAGCTAATTAATAAACTTTTACCATCTCCGTGTTTGTACCCAACCCCATCATCACCCTAGCAATCCACCCACCTCCAACTACCTTCTTACTTGAAGCTGCCTTCGAATTCATCTTCTAACTGGTTTTCTTCAAAGGGTGGCTTCGTTCGTTCGTTCGTTCGTTCGTTCGTTCGTTCGTTCGTTCCTTCGTACGGCCCCCCGTTTCTGTCTTTCTCCTCCTCTTCCTCTCTTAACTTTACCCTTTCGAAAAGGATTTCATACCCAGTTCAAAGACACCGTACAATTCTTCACTTTTCCTTTATCAGATAGTTCCTCATTTTATCTTTTTACATCTTACCTTTTTTACTTAGAATAAAAAGAATATTACATCTTTATACTTATTTGTTAAATGCATTTTCTCTTTTTTTTTTATTCTACATTGAAAAAAAAAGAGAATTGATTTATGTTTTAACGAAGAAAAAGAAGAAGAAGAAGAAATATTAAAAAGTAAATAATTGATTTTCTGTGCAGATATTCTGAGGATTTGGGACCACCAGGAAAGAAGAATTATCTAGAATAGTTCTAGATAAGTTAGATATAGCTAAACATGAGATCTCAAAAGATTCCCGTCCCTTAAATACTTGCACGCAGCGTGCCGTAATACATGTTTGAGTGTGGTGTGTGTGTATGTGTGCGGAGTGTGTGTAGGTGTCTAGAGGAGAGAAAATTATGAGCCAATAAAGGTTTCACGAGGTCGACCGAGAGAAGATAGAGCACGCTTTGCGCCGGTACCGTCGGACCGTCGGAACCGTCGACACAATCTACGACTTCTTGCTACTATAACGACGCGAACGTGGAATAACCATGGAATAACCATGGAATAACCGTGGAATAACCGTGTATTTCTCTTTTTCCTAAATATTCGATTCCAACCGAAGTAGTCCGTGAGTATCGATCACCACGTTTGAAAATAAAAATAATCAAACCAACTGTCTCGCCCGATGATTATTGCGATAAACTACAAGTAGTCCTTTGAGTAGAAATAGTCCTTTTGGTAGTCCAATTAAGTGATCATTAATTATTATTACATGGAAGATCGTCGAGTTATTTACACGTGTGCCGATGTCCTCGATGTTGTAGTACTCTTTCCGTTCACGTGACCACCAGGTTCAGGGAAAAGAGGGTCAAACGAGTAAGCTCACCCTCATTAAGCACCGTATATCAGGACAAAGTCGCGTGGCAATGACGTGTAATTATTACGCGTCAGGTATTACTTGCATATTACCAACATAAAATAACGTTCGGTGAACCTATTAAATACAGCAGAAATGTACGTAAGGTAAGTTTAAAGATAGATCGGTGGCAATTTTATTACACGTATGTAGGAAGGTGTGACACGTTGGAAGGACGTAACGATTCATTGCTTGAATGTTCCCACGAATGAATAAAATGAACGATCATATTTGTTGAATAAAATGAACAAGTTTTACAAGTATCCAACTACCTATTCTATTACTTTTTTCTTGACTTTTTACAAATGTACAAAACCCAATCGAATTCGTACTTTGATTGTAAATCGATGATCAATTAGAAAGTTAATGTACCTAGATATTAACCGTTCGCACGACGAATACGTTTGGAAGAGTGATAATTATTTGAAACACTTTTATTAAGCGAAATCAAGTGAAAGAGAGAGAGAAAGAGAGAGAGAGAGGACACGTTTAAACTGGAAAACGTGGAAGCAGAAAGTGTGCAAAGAAAGTTCCCTCGCTGGATGTCGATTTAAATCGACACACGGATATCTATAGGAGTTTAACGAACAACTAGGTATATTTGCCAGACATAAACGAAATGGCAATCGTTAATTATTATTACATGGAAGATCGGCGACGTCGTCGTCGGGGTACCATGGCGTTGCGGCCAGATATCTATGCTACACTACTACTCTGTAATAATAGGCACTCGCTCAAATATTTCCTCGGTTAAATATTTGATCTCGTTTTTATTCCATTTATTAAAAGCCACGAGCGAAAGGCGCGGGGTCGTTGGGTGGTGGTGGTGGTGGTGCTGCTGCTGCTACTGCTACTACTGCCTGCTGCTGCTAAAAAGAGGGTGTGTGTGTGTGTGTGTGTGTTAGAGAGAGGAACACGGTCCGTACGCTCGCGAAATCCACATCTACGATGATTTAACGAGCCTGCAAATAGAAAGACGACGACGACGACGACGACGACGACGACTTCAGTCGGGTCGCGGAAACTTCCAAGGACCGATTAGATCTTTGCGTTAGTATATTTCCTAACATCTACTTTTTCGATTGGAATAATCTCCGTAACTCTCGAAGATTCGCTAGATTCGTCATTTTGTTCGTGTCAGTCAATAAGCGACTTCTCCAAGTGAGTATTATTAGCATCGGGTGAGCGTAAATCCGAAGGTAATCGAAACACGTATCGCTTTCCGATATCGTATTTGCATGTTACAGGACTCGCGTGTTTTCCTTTCGTGGTCGACGCCGAAGAACGTATGTATATATACCTACATGTTCTGGGAAATCTATGGTAAATAGAACCAAGAGTTCAATAAAATTCTTCCCACGTTTGATATGATTTCGGTGTCAGGGTTTGTAGAAAAATCGGTAATGAACGCGATTGGAAAAAAGTATTGAAGAACGTGATACTTAAAGAGAGAGAGATAAATAGAGTGGATGAAAGAGAGACTGGAACAGACGGATATTGAAAGATCGATCTTCTCTTCGGATAAATGACCTTGGCGTTTTATCAAGATTAGCATCGATAGCGAATTCTTTAACGTTAGAGCTTCGATGGTCAGAGTCAGTCAATATATTCAGGGTGGCGAAGGAGAAAAACAGAGGAGGGAGAAAAAGAGAAAGAGATAGAAAGTCGCACTAGAACGAAGGGTGGAATGATCGTAAAGGAGAGCAAGTGGGAGAGTAGAAAAGTAGGAGAAAGAGAGAGAGAGAGAGAGAGAGAACTAGAGGGTGGAGAAATGGGTTGTACGATCGAGGGGGAGTGGCGCAAACATTTGCCTGCCGCCCGGTAAATTAAAAGCACACAGAGAGGAGAGAATAGAAGTGAGAGGAGAGTGAGTAAGTGAATGAACGACCGAGTGAGGGACGAAGGATCCTAGGTGTCCATAGTTTCCTCTTCTCTTTTCACTATACATCTATTCTTCGTTGCAACTGAAAAAAAAAAAGCGAGATACATGCAAATATGATATATATCTTAAGGTCAATGTATATATTGCGGTCATTGTATAAAATTTCCATTAAGATTAGCTAATGTATACTTTCAGCATTCTTGCAACATATCTCACTTGGCAAATTTTGAAAAAATCATGACCGTCCATTTTGGTCAGTTCATTGATGAAAAATTGTATGTATATTTAAGATGCACATTCTATAAATTGACCGTATATAGAAGATATTTGTATAATTGAAAAAATAAGTTAGGCACACACACGTATTATCTCTCTTTCTTTGATGCCAACATAGGAAGAAGAAATATGTTCGGAAAGTATCTTGATCAAAATTCCATTTGATTTTGTCTTTTTGTTTCTTGTGTAATTTTTTTTATTTTTTTTATTAATCGTTACTTTGTCATCCGCCGTTTATGATTCGTTTGGCAGATTTCCCAGTAGGAAGCAGCATCTCCCAGCAACGCAGCGTCCATCAAACGTCCTCTTGGCTATGCATGTCGTTTGTGGTGGTTTACTACGGAGAAGGGGGTAGTAGCGCGAACCTCTCAGTGTTGACAGACAAATATTTGTCGCGGCATACACCACCACCGTCAACCACCAGCAACTCTACCGCCTCCGACGATCTCGATCTTCCTTCCTTCCTTCCTTCCTTCCGTCCTTCCGTTCTTCCTTTCTTACTTTCTTACTTTCTTCCTTACTTCCGTCCATTCGATCGTTTCTAAGCTTAACACACACAACTTTAACAACAAATGATTTAACGAATACACAAGAGGACAGGTTTATAAGAAAAAAATTGAAAGATACGCGAGCACACGAGTACGTGTATCCTATGTAACACATATACACGCACGCACGCACATACACACGTACATAGAAGAATAGATCTCGAAATAATAGAAGTACGGGAGAGTGTAATCAAGCGGGAAAAGAACACAAGAAACGATGCAAACGTTTGGATCAGAGATGTGCCATCCAATGTCGTGTTTCGCCGACGTGTTAATGCCGAGGACGGGCTCCGAAGCAGGAAACGAGAATCGGAGTGGGTGGAACGGAATGCAATCGAGTCTTTGTTGCGCTTTTGACCCGGAACTCAGCTAGGCCGACTAGTGTCTGCCCGTGTTTGTCCCGCGCAAACTTTGTTTTTGCAAATAGAACCACGTGTTCCTCCGCTCTCTCTCTCTCTCTCTCTCTCACTTCACTCTTCTCCTACTTCCACCTCCACTCTTTCTCATCCTCCATCCTCCTCTCTCCCTCTCCCTCTCCCTTTCCCTGTCCCTCTCTCTCTCCTTCTCCCTCTTTCTCTGAATCAACAGCCCCTTGCGCATACACGCGACAGGTGTCCAATCGGGAAAGCGGAACAAAAAGTAGACTAATTCGAACGCTTTGTGGTCGATTCGATCGAAGATTCGTTCGTCCGATGAATTTCTTCGTCGCACGTTTCGTTCCAAGTCCTGTGATTCGTAATGCGTGTAACGCGTTAACCGAAGAATTTCAAGCTACAAAATGTCCCATCCGTATCGACCTACTTTTTCTAAAATAAAAGTATAAATGGAATAATAGAAAGAAAGAAAAAAATGTGTACCAACGTAGAATGCGTAAATTGAAATTCGAACTTACGTTAGTGAAACTGGAAACTCGAAACTCTCTGGCAGCGTGAGATTTCGAGTCGATGGGTAGGAGGATGTTGTACGATTCGATGGAAGGTAGAAGCGTACTAATTGAAGGGCCGGTTACGAGCAACACGGTAGCAAGTCTCGTGATTAGCACCTTCCTGGACCACACGCGCTGTTGATTCCACGTATTCGACGATGCGTCCTTAACGTCGAGTCAACGAAAAGGGAGAGATAGAAACCTCTCCTTTGAAACTCCCTTTCTAATCGTATAAACAAAGATCTATCATGCGATGTAATTTCGATTATTTAAACGATCGTGAACAATTCGATCAGGTTCTCCTTCGTCCTTTGTATTTTAACTTCCTCAGAAAAGTCTATTCTCAACTTTCTTATTTTATGTTGTAGGACGAGGAGAGAAAAAGATTTCTTCGACACTGGCCGACGAAGGTGAAGTCGACATCGAAGTCGACATCGAAAAATGAAAAGCAAGATATTAAAACGAAAGAAAGAAAGAAAGAAAGAAAGAAAGAAAGAAAAAAAGCCAGCGACTTTCGGAAGTTCATGAAAGTTCGTTTACACAACTCTTTCCCGCGCTGCAATGCATTATGCTCTCGAGACGAGCTGACCTGAAATCTTCGACCTCCGCTGCTCTTCAGGAGGGAAGAGCGACGCAACTCGTCATTCCGGTACACCTTCTACAAGTTTGTCACGCATACAGGGTGCTCCGAAAGTATAGGACCAACGTTACGTTAAATCATTCATCAATCTATCAAACTTATCGCCGTTCGTATCCAGTAATAACAACTTGTCTTAAATTGGCACCGAGGAAATTTCATAAAATTATTTCATAATAAATGCAGCATCTATTTAAATATAAGTAACACTTGATTAATGTCAATTTCAAGGGTATCATCTGTATTAGAAATATATTGGTTACTCTCTATCAGCATTATAATTGATATTTGAAATATTTGTAATTTTTAAAATCCAAAAGAACTTAGAACTCTGGAATGAAAATGAGAAGGACGCTTACTTGTGGCTACTCCTTTAAATTCTTTCGGTAGAAGGAAATATCTATTTTACTTACGATGTCGTTTTCTATACCCGGTACGCAACTCGTCCGACTACTTCGTCCGATGGAGTGCTGCATCCGTGCGCACAACCCTTGAGTGCACTTGAGACCAAGTCGAGAGTCCCTCTCTACATGGGTGGTCCATTCTTCTTACGCATGCATTATATAAGTTCAGTAAAGTTCACACCATAGATAACTGAACGAGAAACTGATCGTTTACCACTATCGGAAGAGACGTGTTCTTTCACAAATACTTACATATTTATTTATTTATCTAATTACTATTAACAATAAATCCATTTTTTTTGTAGATATACATCATACAGAAATAAACTAAGATTTAATCGACATAGTCGATGAATGGATCATCATCATCATCATCATCATTGAATTAAGAATATGTAAAGAATATACTGATGGAAATATAGGGACGACAAAAGGGCCAAAACGTTTGGCGAATTTTGCCTGCTGGTTGTAGATAAGAATAGGCCATATATCGTCCATCCAACATCCCCACTTATATCACCATCACTTTCCAAACTGTTTAAAGATGTCCCATGCAAAATACGTGAACGTTGTTGCTTTAGATGTTACACACATTTTTTTTGTTCATCATTATTAAACATTTCTTAAATTCTTACTAAAAATCAATCAAATTGATTAATGTGAAAGAATTGAATTTAATACGTGATATTTACGAGAATGCATTTTTAATCAATATATTAATACTTTATGAAAATAAATTTGAAATATACATACTTGTATATATTTTTGAAGGAAAGAATTTATCAATGATTTTGTTTTTCAATTGAAATAAATCAATACGAGTTTTCGTTAACGACTGTTGGTTCATTTACAAAGGTTCGTCACAATGGGGACGCCATTATCGTCGATGAACTTCTGGAAGATGCAACGTTGCATTGGGTAACCGTCGATAAAGCAGAATGCGACATAAAAATAATAATTACAAAGATCGAAGATATTTTTTTTTTATTATCTATAGATATCATTTTAATTGATATTATATAATGATTATAAAATTGTATATATAAAAATGATTTATGTATAAAAAATATTTCGTTTTGAGTTAATACAATTATGTGTGTTTGAGCTTTCACGAATTTGAATAAATACATAAATTAAAACGATAATACTTTCATTGAAATTATATAATGACATTTATAATAGATTAAACTCATAAATATCACATTAAATTATTCAAAAAGAAACTTGTGTTGAATTCAAGAAATAATAACAGATTTTATTAATGAAAACGAAACTGTTCATTGATACGATTCACGAATTACATTTCTCGTTTACTTGCATACAAAAACAATTCTTGAATAATAAACAATGTTATGTATGTGCACGTGTATATATATATATATATATATATATATATATATATGTTTCCTTCGAAACGTGACTTTAATTAAACGGAAGATGTATATATTGACGATACTTTTCGAAAAGGGCCATCGAGATAGTTCTCGATTATCGAACATTTTCGATTTATCGAATCGTTACATTGAATAATCGAATGAGCGCATTCACGTCGTAAAATCTGCCATTTTAATAAGATTTACTTAGGAAAACAACCTTTTCTTTAATTGCATTATTTATTATCAAAGTTTCGATAAACTGTTAAGGTCAATTTTTGTGTAATTTTTTTTTCTTCAATTTATTATTAACAAAAATGCTCGGAAATGGTGATGTAGATGAAATAAAAAAACCAACAGCACTCGAGGATATTGCAAGAGCTGACAAAATCAAGGAGGAAGCTAATGAATTTTTTAAAAGTACGTTCTTTTATTTTTTTTTTTCATATATGAATTATATAAATGTGTCTCGTTAATTATTAATAACTTTTTCATTTTTTTTCTATTCATTTATGAGAATCATTGATAGTGCATACTAGTGTCACGTTTCTTTTTAACCTGACTTAACTTTTCTTCATTAGAAAATATGATTAATGTATTACAAAAGATAAGAGACAATAAATATTAAAATTGTATTAAATTTACAATAATTATATTCAATTGTAAAGAATTAATATGGTTATTTATTTTATATTTTATTGTGTTAATATATATTTCATATATTACATTGGATTTTTAATAGCGTTCAATACTTAATTATTAGTTATGTGCTATCTCATTGAATATATATATATATATATATATATATATATATATACATACTATATTAAATATAAATTCATTGAATTTATTTATATTGCAGTACAAGCTTACGACAAAGCCATAGAATTATATACAGAAGCCATCAAATTAAATCCTAATGTAGCACTTTATTACGGCAACAGGAGTTTTGCTTACTTAAAGACAGAATGTTTTGGATACGCGTTAAAGGATGCATCCAAGGCTATCGAATTAGATCCTAATTATCTCAAAGGATATTATCGTAGAGCGACAGCTTACATGTCGCTGGGTAAATATAAATTAGCTCTTAAGGATTACAAAACTGTATGTAACGCCAGTCCAAATAACAAAGATGCTTCTGTAAGATATAAAGAATGTTATAAGACATTAAAAATAAAATCTTTTGAAGAAGCTATTCGCGTACAAGAAAATGAGGAAAGTTTAGCTTTATTGATGGATTTAAACATGCGAGGTAAATATTCATTAAAAAAAAAAAAGAATTATCTTGACAATTTTCTTGTATTGTACGTTAACATGTATTTATTAACACATTGAAACCTTTCAGGTGTCAAAGATGATGAAGGAGGGCCAAGTTTAGAAGATGGCAAAGTAACGCTTAAATTTATGCAAGATTTGTTAGAATGGTATAAAAAACAAAAGAAATTATTTATCAAACATGCCTATCAAATTTTAGTAGACGTTAAAGCATTGTTTAAGGCGCAACCAAGTTTAATAGATATTACTATACCAGAAGATAGTAAGTTTACAATTTGTGGTGATATACATGGACAGTATTATGATCTATTAAACATATTTGAATTAAATGGACTACCATCGGAAACTAACCCCTACGTATCCTTTTAAGACTACCATACTCTAGTTTGTTATAGCTTCTTCAATACTTAGAAATTGTATCTGTTATTAGCAAAGTATATTCCTTAATGACGTGTAGTTATTTAATGGAGATTTCGTAGACAGAGGTTCTTTTTCCGTTGAATGCATATTCACTTTATTTGGTTTTAAATTATTATATCCAAATCATTTTTTTATGTCTAGAGGTAAGTAGTAGTATATATTTTATTCTACGATAAGCTCAAACTCTATATCCAATTATATTATATTCGACTTATTAGGTAATCACGAATCTGCAACCATGAATCAAATGTATGGATTTGATGGAGAAGTTAGAGCCAAATACTGTCCTGCAATGGCAGAAGTGTTCACAGACGTATATAATTGGCTTCCTCTTGCGCATTGTCTTAATAAAAGAGTACTTGTAAGTTTACATTAATCATTATTTGATATTTATATTTTCCTTTTTTTTTTTTTTTTCTATTGTACATTTCATGAATATGTTTTTTTATTCAAGGTAATGCACGGTGGGTTATTTTCAAGAGATAATGTAACTTTAGAAGAAATTAAACAAATAGATAGAAACAGACAACCACCGGAGGAAGGTGTAATGTGTGAATTATTGTGGTCCGATCCGCAACCACAAATGGGTAGGGCAGCTAGTAAAAGAGGTGTAGGTGTACAATTTGGTCCTGACGTAACACAAAATTTTCTTGCCTTAAATAATCTTGATTATATTGTGAGAAGTCATGAAGTTAAAAATGAAGGTTTTGAAATTGGACACGATGGAAAATGTATTACTGTATTTTCTGCTCCAAATTATTGGTAAAACAAATGAAATTATCTTATGCAAAGACCCGTATCATTGTTCAATGTTGTATTAACTTTAGTTATACATTTTTAGTGACACAATGGATAATAGAGGTGCCTTCATCACGCTTAATGGAAAAGACATGACACCATGCTTCACCTCATACGAAGCAGTGGTATGCATTTGTTTTCTTTTCTTTTCTTTTTATCATTTTTATACACCAAAATCAAATTTTCTTCTAAATTTGTATATGTGTTTTCCAGCCTCATCCAAATGTAAAACCAATGATATACGCTAACCCGTTAATAAAATTCATGTGCTAGTGGAACACCTTATGTATATTATTGAAAAACAAATAAATAAATAATGATAACTAAGTACGAGTAGCCCAATCAAAGTGTGTATGATATATTTGATACTGAAAGAGAGAAGGTAAAAACAACTTATGCTTCTCAACAACAATAACTATTGTATTCTTTTAGGAGCTAGATAATTTTCTGTATCATAGTTATATGCAAAGAATGCATATTATTGGTGGGTACAAAACTGAAAAATAGTTTGCTTGTTTAATCAACTCGCAAACATAATTATCAAGTTCTCTCTTGTCTATGATAAGATCCAACGCCTCATTAATACATCAGCAATTTGTGGTTTGCTTGTAAAGCAAAATAATACACGAAAGGAATATTTCTATTTTGTACCCTTGATGGAACCACCATATTCATTAAAGATTAAACAATTTTTGCGCACAAATGAAAAATATGGTCTATGAATATGATTTCTAATAAAAAGGATTATGTTAGTATATTTGTATACAAAAAAAAAAAAGAAAAAAGACAAGTTCCAAAGGTAAGACTCTCTGTTACTTGTTATTTTATTCATTTATTCTTTACTGGATAATGGTGGTTTCTTTTATAAGACAGTGAATATTACATATATATATATATATATAAAAGAAAAAAAAAAAATCTAATAGATATGCGATTTGGCATGACTATGTAGTACAATATTTCAACCAATCACTTTTTGTCACATCATTTGTGGCTACTTTTTTGCAAACTTATCGTGATTGGTAGAATTCATTTAACCGAATATTTTGTTTTGTTAATAATAAATAATGCTTATAATGTACATAAAATATGTGTTATTTTTTAAAAACGAATGTTTAAATACGAAACATTTTATTAGCCAATTACTTGGTTAACCGTGGTCTTTCCTATTCCTACAAAAATAGAAAGAAAAAGAATAAAAACAATTGCAATAATAGTTTAGAAAATAGAAATAAGATTTTTTTTTTTTTTTCAAAAATCGCGGTTAAATACCGGGTGGGCCGGTGAGAAGTACGCAAGAAATATACCAGATGGCGCTGGAATACACGTTGCACGTAATCGTGTATTTTCGTGTTTACAAATTCAATGGTCAATGGGTCAATTAAAAGTGATTTTAAGACAAGGAAACGAAGTCTAACGATAAAATAAATAAAAGATAGGAAAACCAAACAGTGACTTTATGTGAATTGACAAGAATAATGTGTTTGCGTGTAATAAGAAAACAGTTATTGAAGAAAAACAAATGCGAGGAGATTGGTCCGAAGCACGAGGCAAAGTACGGAAACACTCGAAGTAACCGCGAAGAGGGATACATCTACGGCGATCAGCTGATCGACAACTCGAATTCTCAAGAGGAGACAACAGCGTGATCGGTTGGTTGGTCTGAAGGAAAAACTCGTGCGTGTCTCTATCTCACCTAACGTATAGTTGCGTGCGCGTTGGCATTCGATGCGTGTTCAGTTAGGACTTCTACACGTTTTATACGTAAGTTAATAGTTAAACTAATCCGCCGACAACGGCATGCATCTATCTTTTTCAACAAAAAATACAAACAATTGACACAATTTCAAGAATTATTTTCCTTTTTGGAAAATAATAATAATAAGTGTTTAGATATATTAATTGTTTTTCCATTTTTTTTCTCGCTGTTATAATTGTGTGTGTAAGTGCGTGTCTCTCTCTCTCTCTCTCTCTTTCTCTCTCTCTATCGTACTCTTTCTCTCTTTCTTTCTCTTCTCCCCTCCCCTCCCCTCCTTTCGCCTCCTCATTCTGGTTTCTTTTTCTTTCTCTCTTTCTCCGTTGGGACTGCGATTCTGTTACAGTTTCCTACGCAAGAAGGGAGGAGTAAAGGAGATAAGGAAGAAAAGAAAGTTGATAGAGGGGTGATATTTTGGTAAGAAGGATAACGAAGATAAATCGTCACTGTATAGATGGAAGAAAGAGAAGAAAGGTAAAGAAGAAGGACGGTGGTGTTATCCCTTTTTGGTGTACGTGTTGTCGACGTCGTCGTCGTCGTCGTCGTGCCGATAACCACATAGAAGAAATGGCTCGTCCTTCCAAATCTAGTCCTCTTTCCTACATTTTCGCACGACAAATCGATGACAAAATCGACCACTGTAAAAGACTCGTCAATTCGAGATTTAGTGAATCAGAAAATTTATTTAGAAAAGATCTTCAATCTCATTACGGTTGTGTTAACGCCATCGAATTTTCACGTCAGGGTGATCTTTTGGTATCTGGTAAGTAAAATTTCACTTTGGACTTTACATATTTTTCTATATATATACGTATATATATATATATATATTTTTAATCATTGCGTCAATATATTTCGTCGAATTTAAATGTCGAAGGTCGACGAACAATCGAAATATTTGGAAATTTCAATCAAACAAAAGTATTATATTTTTATAAAAACATTTGATATATTTCGTAACTCAGTCGTAATTGTTAGATTTGAAATTCATTCGATAATTTCTTGTGCCATACGTATTTTAAGTTGTTTGTAATTTGTCTTTAATAGACGTGTAGGATAATTTATTTTAAATGAATAAATTTATATTACAGGTGGAGACGACAGAAGAGTTTTATTATGGAAGGTAGAACAAGCGATACAAGGTATTGGAAAACCTACTGTTATGAAAGCTCAACATGTTAGTAATATATTTTGTCTCGGATATGACAACAGTAAAACTAAGATATTTTCTGCGGGAAACGATGATCAAGTTATCGTTCATGATTTACAAACGTAAGTAGTTTCAAGATTCTTGAAGTTTTTTCATTAGAATTTGATTAACCTAATTGTTATTAATTATTTGACTGTTTTATTACATTGGTATACGATAAAATATGTACAAATCAAAATTTAACTTTAATATTATAGTTGCGATGTCCTCAATTTCTTCCTACATGAAAAACCTGTATACGGTTTATCTATACATCCTCATAACGATAATGTTTTTGCAAGTGCTTGCGATGATGGAAGAATTTTAATTTACGATATACGAGTATCAGGTGCTATGGAAACTTTTTGTCTAGCACAATATAAGACACCATTTCATTCTGTTATGTTCAATCCAGTCGAACCCAGAATGATAGCCACTGCCAATGCTAAAGAAGGAGTTAGCATGTGGGATATAAGAAGACCACTGAGGTATTAAATCTAAATTTGATAAGAAATATAGATGATATCTAATGTTAAACAAATATAATTTGAATATTAAAATGTTAATGCAGGCCCATGTTACGTTATGGAAATGAGAGTCCACCACAAAGTTGCATGAATGCAAGATTTAATTTAGCAGGGAATAGATTGTTAGCATTGAGAAGAAGGCTACCACCAGTTTTATATGCCGTTGATTCTTCTTCCTACCTATGTCAATTTGATCATCCAGGGTATTACAATAGTTGTACGATGAAAACTTGTTGCTTTGCTGGTGATAATGAAGAATATGTTCTCTCAGGTATATATATCTATATATACACACAATATAATATTCATTTGTAAAATTATAAAATATCAAAATATATATTTTGATATTAATTTGATCATTTTAGGTTCAGACGACTTCAATCTTTATATGTGGAAGATTCCATCCGAAAGTGTAAAGTGGGTTGATTCCGCTCATATGGTTTTACGTGGTCACAGATCGATTGTTAATCAGGTTCGCTACAATCAATCGAGTTGCGTACTCGCATCATCCGGAGTTGAGAAAATTATTAAAATCTGGAGCCCATTTTCTTTGGGAGGCGAATGTTTAGGTGGCCTAAAGGTATTATTTAAAGGTACAATAATTATTTGTTATGGTTATAAATAACGGATTTATTAATCGAATTGATTTCTTTTAGCGTGACGCTGGAAAACAAGAAAGACAACGTCGAGTATTTACGCACGATGAATATATTGGCTTAGTATTACGTAGCGGCCAATTTATGACTCATGATTATAGTCATCAATCAACCAGGGAGGATCCAAGAATGATGGCATTTTTTGATTCCTTAATACAACGTGAAATTGAAGGATGGAGTTCGGAAGACATGCCAACTGCATCGCAAACTCCTAGCGATTCGGAAAATAATCCTACGACTGGACGTACCTATAGTGCAACAGATTCAGATGGTATATCAAAGATTTTTTTTGTTCATATTCATTTAAAGCTTTTGCATTAGAAAATATAAAACATTTATTATTACACATTTGTCATGTCCTTTTTGTTTTTTTCTTAATTTTAAATGTTTTCTTTTGTTTGTTTTTTTATACAGATTCTATCGCGTCAGACCGTCACATAATGTTAAGTGTTCTAGGATCGGCAGTAAGTTCTCGTAGTTCGTACGGGGGTGGTGTTGCTCCTGAACGGCCGCTAGAATCACCTAATAGAATTACGCAACTCATAGCAAATCGTAGAGAAAAGCTTAGGAGACTCGCCGGACTGGATTGTGCTACGGCATTAAATAATTCATCTAATACAGTTCCTGAACCATCTGCTTCAGGCTATGTTAGTGAAGGGGACAATTCGCAAATAAAGTGTAGATATAAGTCGAAATCAAAATTAAAAGGTGTCAAAGTAAAACACGGTAGGATATCTAGCAGAAGGAGCAGAGTTAGAAGAAAGTGTACTGTGTTAAAAATTCATAGTGACTCTGATAGTGATGAACAACAACAACCTGTTGATGCGACACAACCTAGTACCAGTTCAGGAGTTATTTCTAGGAGATCACGATATAATACTACCAATGCAATAGAAAATGATTCTAAACTTCTTTCAAGTTATAGCAGCAGTAGTTCAGAGGAAAACGATCATTCTGGAAAACAGAAACATTTGAAGACCGATTCAGATTCTTCCATAAAAGCTCGCAGAAAGAAACATAGAAAATGTAAAAATAACATTAAACGTGATTCTAATAAAAATAAACGCAAACAATTTCAACTTGATAATGATGGAGGTGGGGATAGTATTAAAAAAGAGTATGTAAATGGTACTAGTACAACAAGAAATAATCAAGAGGACGAAATCTCCACACCGGTTAAGAAATTGTGTAAAGTTCCTTCGACTCCCGATAGTGGTATTACATCTGGAGTATCTACCATTGAAAAAAATAATCATGAAATACAAAAAGGGCATAATGGTGCTGAGAGCTCGGATCACGAACAGAACTTGAAAACTTTGGAGTGTTTCAGAAAAAAAGTAGACGTAGCAAAAAGAAGCTACCGCAATCGATCCACGCCTTTAACCCAACCGATTTCTACTACAACAGATTCTTCCGATTAATGTCCTCTTACCTCTAAGCTATTAATCCCTTTCCCTTTGTACATAATAAATCTGTGATTCCTTGAAGTATATTTTTATAATACTGAGTTTGATCGTACGTAAGAACTGTCGGTTTTTCTATTATGTCAATTTAGATTTTATCAATACTATTATATATTACTTTTTACGAATCTCTCTCCTCCTGCGTTTTATCATACTTTCTTGATGCAACAAAAAGACTGTTATGATATATCATTCAAATTTCCTATTATATCTATACATTTAATACTCTTCATATTTGAATTTGTTACAACTTTATTATTACAATGAAATTTAAAATGAAATGAAATGAAATGAAATAATACTTAGTGTTGCATTTTATTTTGATATCAGTAGTCCTATATACAATAAAACCGACAGTGTCTAATCGGGCATGAACAATTTTTTCTTTTTCATTGCAAAGTAGAAACGTTTATAGAAAATCGATTTTCAAATTCCATTTAATCTAAACTATCGGAACATCACCACCAAGAATTGTAGTTAAATCAATACTGCATTAGCTAAAATATTATGATCTAGCTAATGTATACTGTTAATATGGTTTGTAAGTGTGATGAAAATTTATAAAATAACAAATTGATACATGCATATATATATATACATACATGTATATATATATATATATATACGTACGTACGTACATACATACATACATTTCTTTTTATGTGTTGGAACTTTAAAAAATGATTATAAATACATCATAATTTAATCTTGCATTTATACATCCTTATTAACTAATTACAAGTAAATAAAAATCATTACTTCAACGTACGTGCATTAATTTATTATTTACATATGTCGTATTATTAAAAGTACTTTTATTTATATATTTCTTGTTGTAATTGGTTGACATCTATTTGATATAATTATGACTCATTTAGTAAGTGATTGTGGTTTCCTGGAACACATTCTTTCCTTCTAGGTGTATAATTTATAATGAAGCAGCTTATAACAGTCCGCAGTTCACTATCCAACTACTTATGAATAGATATTTATTCAGACCATCTTTATTTAAAATTGATTTCATTAAAAATAATTTCAAATGTTGCTACTTTGTGGTTTTTTGTTGAAAATCTTTCTAACTAATACGTTAGCTTATAATTTGGATATTACCAATGCTAATGTATTTGTTATTCCACAAAAATTACAAGATAGACAACGAAATAGTTATTTTGGATATTCTACTACTTTGTATAATAATGGTCAAAATATTTCCGGAGTACTTATCGGTGCACCAAGAGCAAATAGCAGTTATCTTCAATCTGTATTAGAACCAGGAACCGTTTATATGTGTTTGCTTAATAATGTGTGTAAAGAATGGGTCGTTGACAAATCTAAAAATACAATTAATACGAATAGAAATAATTCATGGACCGGGGCAATTGTTATGACAGAGAATAATGGAATTCATTCTAAAGTTCTGGTTAGTTATCAAATTTATTTGATTGTGAATATTTTCTTTCAAATAATTCATTTCTCTTTGATAGGTTTGTGCTCCACGATGGTTAAAAAAACATACATATTGGTATATAAATGGTATATGTTATTGGACCACTGCCGATAGCTTAAAATCATTTGAAAAAGAATCGAAGAAAATAACCAATGTCTATCCAATTAATGAGAAGAGTAGTCAAATTGGTTTTTCGGCAGACATAAGCTCTGATGAATCAGGATGGAATGTTATTTTGGGTGACCCAGGTATAAATTATGGGGAAGGTGCTTCAGTATATTTTACACAATCAACTTCTAGTTCTAAACTAACTATTACTTCAAGTAATAAATTTACACAGAGGTATAATAATTACTTAGGTACAGTATAATATTTACAAGTATTGAATTAATATATTAAATTGTAATTAATTATAATATATGAATAAAATAAATATCATATTTCAGGATATTCAACAACTTTCGGATTTTATTTTAGCAAAAAAGAACGATTGTTTGCTTCAGGTTCGCCGAGAGGTAATAATATGAAAGGATATGTCGTAGTATATTCTTTTTCTAAAGGTTCCAGAAATAGTATGACTATTAGTAATATCCTGAACGGTTATCAATTTGGAGAATATTTTGGATCTACTTTGGCATCGTGTGATCTAAATAATGATGGTAGAGATGATTTAATTGTCGGTGCACCTTTTTGGACTAGAGATATTGATGAGGGTCGAGTATACATCTTTAATGCATTGAAAAATGTACATTTATGATTTATAGTTATTTTTTGTATGTTCTTATTATTCGGATTTATTATCTAATACCTTTGTTTATTTTTTTTTTTTTTTTTTTTTTACCAAATAAATGTAGAACAATTTTATGAAAGGATTAGAAATTGAAGGTGATGTAAGTGGAGGAAGATTTGGCTCTTCTATAACATGCTTAGGAGATATTGATTATGATGGATACAATGATATAATAATTGGAGCACCATATGAGGGAAATAGCGGTGCAATATATTTATACAACAGTGATAAAGATGGAAATTTGAAATGTAGTCAAAAAATAATTGGTTCAGAATTGTCATCAAACGTTCGTGGATTTGGTATATCAATATCAAAACCTTTGGATATAAATGGCGATAAATATCTTGATATTGCAGTAGGAGCTTATTTGTCTGAACAAGTTTTTCTCTTAAAATTTATACCTGTTGTTACAATAACAACAAATCTTGAATTTCCTCATAAAAAATCATTGTCTAGAGATTCTGAATCTTTTTTAATTAACATTTGTACTTTTTATCATGGTTTACACGCTCCTATAGAATTAAGTAAGTTTTCTAGATTTATATTATCAGAATATATGGCATAAATAATATAATATGAAAATATATATTTTTTTACAGATATTACTCATTATTTGGAAATAGATCTGTTATATAAAAGAGCATATTTGAAAGATGAAAAGACATATTGTACTTATAATTTATCAACTACATTAGAAATATCCAAACGTCGATGTGATCCGTTAACAATTCATCTTAAAGTAATGAACAATTTCTTATTCAATATTTGAATGATATATTTGAATAAATGAAATAACATATTGTGTTCATGATTCTAGCGTAATATTCAAAATGTGATCAATCCGATTACGTTATCTGTGCTAGTAGATATAAATAATAGCACGCAAGAAGTTAATAAGTCAAGTAACATTGTTCATAGAACACCAGCACTACTAAACAAATTAAATTCAAAAACTAAAGATATTATTCAGTTACCATTTATATTAGAATGTGGTGATGATAATATTTGTAACTCAGACTTACGAATATCTCTTCAAACTAATTTAGAGTTTAATAATACATACATTATTGGATCAGCATCAGATCTTAAACTTATTATCGATGTTTATAATAATGGTGAGCATGCTTATCAAACACAAGTACACATTTTTATTCCAAATCCCTTGTCATTAGCAAGTATACCTACAGCATGCTTAGAATCAGCTAAGACGAATGAAAATGTTTTTCAAGTCATTTGCGACATTGGAAATCCTCTTACCAATGAAAACAACGTAAGTTCTCTCTCTCTCTCTCTCTCTCTCTTCTTATTACATTACTATGTAAATTATTAATAGTAATACAATATATAATTAAATTGACTTTAGAAAACAATGGTATTAGAATTGGATGCGAGTAAGGTTCGTTTCGATGTCAAGAGTTTGGAACTATTTGCAAATGTTTCTACAAAAAGTGAAGAAATTAATAAAATTGATAAAAATTATACCATGGATGTTTATTTTGACATTGACGTTGATATAGCTATAGCAGGGTAATTATTGTAATATAGTTATCAGTAAACTACAGTGTGCTAGAACATTTTTATAATTATAAAATGATCTATTTTAGAAAAGCACAAGACAATGTATACTCGTACTCTCAAGAGGATGAAGAAAGTTTACAAAATATTAGATTTAAACATATTTACGAAGTGCAAAAGTTTGGATTAAGTCCAATTAACGAAGCTACCCTATCGATAGAGATTCCAACACGTTGGAAAAGTACTGATTATGATATAGAATTGATTAGTATTAATCAAACTATTGCTTATATGGATGGTAATATTCTTAACTTGAAAATCAATGACATGGATGATTGTCAAAATTGTCAAACAAATGTTAAATTACATGATGAAAATCAATTTAACTTTAATAATACGCCAATAATTATTTCGTCTGATGACAGTTTAAAAAAAAGCACAAATGCATCTCTTGAAAACAGAGTACTGTTCATGAATTGTAGTAATCAACAGATTGTTTGTAAAAAAATAGAATGTACATTAAATCCTTTTATAAGTTCTTTATCCGTAGCTCAGCTCATAATTACTTTTGATTTTAAAGTATCAAATATTGTATGTAAGTAGTATGATCCATTATTTTCTAACAAATAACTTTAATTATTTCTATTGTAATTGTTTAGAATTTTTCTTATTTGAATTATTGTATATTTCAGCGTCATTTTTAAAAGACAAAAATATAATATTATTTGCGTCTAAAGGCAGAGTGAACATTACTCAACCACCTAATGTTATTCAAGGAAGTACAAATAAACCAGATATTACTGTCATAACAACCAAATTTGAAGGATCTCCAATAAATGAACGGGTAGCCATGTGGATAATAGCTTTATCAATATTTCTTGGAATCGCAGTTTTCATATTAATTAATTTAGCTCTCATTAAATTGGGTTTCTATCAAAGAAAGAAAAAAGAACAATTGGAGGCTTTAAAAGCTACGTCAAATGTAAGTTGTTTATTATACATCATCTATACACCAATTCGTTCGTATTACTTTATATTTTCATTGTGAATATTTTAGGATAAAGGTTCTATGGTTCTAAACACAACTTCATCTGAACCCTTTGATCTAGAGTAAGTGAATAAGAAATATGTTTTTAAATCTTGTTGTTTTTTTTCATGTCTTCTAATTATTTATTTTTAAAAATAATTATAATAAATAACAACGTGCATAAATGTTTATTACAATCATATAACATGTAAAATAAAATATATATATATATATATATTCATTTTAAAAACCACAATTCTTTATAAAAATATAAGTCGTAAAAATAGCAACATATTTGGTAAATTTATTTGTGCTGTTGAGTATAAACTATGTTAGAGAGGGTTAGCTAATAACGAAAGAAAGTTATACACATGTGTGATGTATAATGTAAATATTAAAAGAAAACCCTTATTGCACTAATTTTACTGGAGAGCATTAATAGTCGCATCACGCGTACTGGAAGTTCTTTATTATTCAAGACGAAACGAATCAAAACGTGAAGGTGAATTGCTTCCGTTAATCTGTTATTGTATCTTGTTAATTATACATTTTCTCTTTATCAACTGTTAGAAGAGATATTTGGTAAGTCATAATATTGAACATATTACAAAACATTTGGCAGTAAGCATTTGATACTTTTGTTATTATTTAAAATATGATTTTTGTATAGGCCAGAAGCATATTTTTGTACTTCTACGTTATACTCTATTTGTCTATATTTATAATTTATTCTTAAGCCACACAAAAAAAAACTGCAAGTTTAATTGCAGATATAGAAAATGCAAAACTTAATACTTCAGATCTTTGAAAAAGAAAGAGAAAGAGAGAGAGAGAGAGAGAGAGAGAGAGAGAGAGAGAGAGACATTAATATCGCATAATTTTTCTTAACTAGAGGCACTTCTCTTGCTAATTCTTTTAATCTCATCTACCAAATGAAGTATTTAATCGTCAAGACCAAGTCCTTTGGATATTTCCTCTGCCGTCATTTTGTTTCCTCCTGATTCAGGAGGCTTGTTCATATATGCGGAAGGCATTGATGTATTTGATGGTGGATAACTCGGAGGTTGTTCATGGTGTTTCTATATTACAAAATTTGACAAATAGATTAATAGTATGAAAGGTAGTCAAATTTATAATAATAATAATAATAATAATAATAGTCATTCTTCTACTCACATCTTTTCCATGTTTGGTTAATCCATCCATAGCTGAACTAAATAGTGAAGAACCAAGTGCAGAACCTATACCAGACAAGAAACTAGAACCACCAGATGCAGGTTGAGATCCACCATATGGTGCTGAATATCCACCATAGCCTCCTGTTGGTTGGTATGCTGGTTGTTGAGGTTGTTGAGCTCCACCACCTCCAAGAACTCCACCAAGAATAGATCCTAATGCTCCACTTAATGGGTCAGTATTAGTTGGTGGTGGTGGTGGTTGATATGCTGGTCGTTGTGCTCCAGCTCCACCTTAAAAAAAAAAAGAAAAACAAATTGTAATGATTTTCTTTCTCTTATAACTTTTTATTGAATTATCTTTAATATATAATACCTAATGCTCCAAGAATAGAGCCAAGAACATCGCCACCAGGCCCTTGAGAAGGATAGCCTTGTTGCGCATGTAAGTTCCTTTGTATAGCACTGGTTGCTATATTCGTGGCTATAGCAGTAAGTGTACTTGAAAGCGCTGAACCACTTTCACTCTTTGTATTAGGAGCATCTGTTTTTCCCATGTGTTCCTCTTCTTTCTTTCTCTGTAATGTTTAATCAATGTTACATTTTATTCGTTTTCAGTCAAATAATAATTACTCAAAGTTGGAATGCATACATTGGCATATTCCATGGCAACCATACTACCTGCAGCAGCTAATCCACTCCAAGGTATATTACTGAATAAACCACCGAATGAATTTTCTTTCTCACCCGATTGATTATTATCTGCAGGAGGACCATAAGGTGATGGACCGTAACCCGGAGGTGGAGGACCGTATCCTCCAATTGACTTAGTGTCTAAACTTGGATATAAACCACCTGGTGCTGTTTAAATCAAAATTAACATTGATATGGTAATTATCTTTAATAATATATTTAGAAAAATAATATTACGAATAGAAAGACAATATTAATAATAAATTCTTACGAGGAGGACCAAATTCTGCAGATGGAACTGACGGCATAGATGATGATGAAGAATGTACTGATCCAATGGGTACATGTTCATAACTAATGCTATATACTTCAACGTCACCATCGATCACCAAATGAGTTACTTTTTCGTAAGATAATCTATGCGCAAATTCGGCAAAGTGTCTGCCATTAATAGCAATTTTATAATTTGCATGATCACATAAAATAATCATTTCAAATTGTTGTCCAGGTTGTATGCACAAGGGACCTTCATCCTCGTTAGCTCCCCATGTCATAGATTCAATATGATTTCTTGTAATAACACCCTCAGCAAATCGTGGTGATATATGAAGGGCTATATCATCCCTTGGATTTAATATCGGTCCTAATTGATAATTGACAGCAAAGCGTACAGCATTTTCAGGAACTTTACCACGAATCCTTACCATTTTTCCAGGTTCCAAACCATTTTCAACCGTTCCCACATAAGGAATTTCCTGCAAAAAAAATAGATAATCAAAATCAAAAAGAAATTCATTTATTAAGACAGTTCGTTTACAGTGATAGCTCATGTTTATTAATAAAAGGTGCGGTAATATGTTATCATCGTCAATACAGTTTAATGTTACAGCAATGCAGATAATATTAATGTACCGGATAACTTCTATATTATTGGAAATAGATACGTAAATGATAATAAAATAATAAAAGAGATTAACTTACCGGATTTGTTGCAACTTCTGTAGCCATTATAATATGAATTAGTATAATATAATTTAAGAGAATATGATAGATATTTAACTGTACGTCAGTACTGCGTACAAAAAAATATGACGTGAAGCTTCTTGGCCTTCACTTATATATCATCAACTTCTATTTGCAGTGGTGACGTATATATTCGGTATGACACAATTCTATTCTAACTGTAATGTAGTAATTTAGTTCCTTTCGTGAACAACAGATGACGTTAAGATCTTTTAATACTGATTTTGATCATTAGGTGGCGTTAACGTCGATGATTTGTGGTATCACTGCTCACTAGATTAAAGATATACAAAATGATTAACGTGTATAGATAACTTTATTGATAAATTTGTATTTAATATGTATAACAAGTAATTAAACTCAGTTTTAAAAATACATGGTGAGTACAATGCGTTGTGTGTTGTGTAGTGTGTATACGTCATTAATTATTGTTCTTTCGTTTTATATGTTTGTTGGTCTGTTTTATCATTTGAGGTATAGTTGTATAAGCGGCCAGCAGAGGCGTGACTGCAGATACGTGTCCGTCACAGATTGCGCACGAAATTCGTTATCAATAATGTCAATTTTGTTTACATTCAAAAGGATTGTTAATTAATTGAAAGTAAAGTTCTGACAAAAGAAAGAAATATATATTTTTCATTTATATTTTCATCAAATATTCGATCGCTGACATTGAATTGTTTATCTTAATAATAATTTATTGGATTTCGTTAAAACAGTCGGTAAACATTGTGTATACAATTATAATCCATATTTAAATTTAAAATAATATTGACAATTTTTGGTGTCATACACATTGGTTGGTCTGACAATAAAATTAACGGAACTTAATTTGGTTTAAAGATTTTCAATAATAAAGTGTTTCATTTTATTAAGATAAATTTACTAAATCGTTCATACAGTGAAATATAATAGTATAATATAAATATTATAGTGTGATTGATGTCAAAAATCATGTCAAAAGCAAAAAAGATAAATTATTCCACTGGGAAGAAAAAAAAAAGTAATCAAAGTAAGGTTAAGAAGAAGAAGAAGAAATCTAGGTCAGTATTCAGATTATTTTGTTTTTTATCTTTCAATCTATATATATATATATTAATTTGTTAATAATGTAACATAATTTGAACAATAAACAATGAACTTACAGGGAATTACGAAAAAGAATTAAAAGTGAGGTTAAGGTAGAAAATCAGCAGCAATCAGATTTGTCTACTACTGTAAGTATTCATAAATTTTGTGCAATTTGTCTTATACAAATTAAATGATTTATTTGTTTTTTTCATAGACAATGAATTATATGTAAATTTTTTTTAGATGAATAATGATGATTCGCCTGGACAATCTCAATGTTCTTTATTTACTACACCAAGTAATCTTCCTATAAAAGAAGAAAAATGTTCTGATATGAAAGCGGTAGTTCCTTATAATATTAATAACGTTTCTTTTGTACATCGCAGTGAACAAATATTGGCAAATATTCAAAATGATTTTTTTCATCATCTTTATGAAAGCAATCTTATTTTAACTCTTCCAAGTCAATCATGGTCAATACATTATACGAAAAAACCAAAACGTTCTATTGTTTTTAGTCAAATTACTTTATATAACGATAGGAATTCTGGATATGTACCTCATTACTTTAAAAAAGTATGGATTAGGTTTATTTATGTTTTATCTTGTTCTATTGTCATCGAGAATTTTTCTTTCTTATTTTCTTTTGTTTCAAATTATTTTTAATTTATATTTTCTTTCAGCTTGTTTTGTATGAAAAAATGGCATATGAGATTTATTTATACAACTCCAAAACTATAGACAATGACTTCGCACCAATACAAACGGTACCACAATTAATGCGTATTTTATCATATTTAAATAATTTGAAACTTTGCAAAGGTGGGCCTGTAATCAATTGCTGTGACAATATTAATCTAGAATGCGCTTATAAAGATAAAGACAGATGGAGACATAATTTATGTACTTTGAAACTAAGAAAGGCTGCTGGTGTATGCAACTTATGTTTATCATTACATGCTATATTACAAAAATCTAAAACACTTGCCAAACGAAAGAACAATAAGACTGATTCGCGTAAAAGAAAAAGAAAAAGACAAAATTAACTTTTGCTTATCACCCTCCCGTGGTGGTAAACGTTTGTTTTTCTTTTTCATCTCATTCTCATGTCATTATTTAGTTTTAAGACAATAAAGCATTTCAACCGATGCTTTAGAAATGAAATAACTTTTTGCAAACTTTTTTGCGTAATACGTGTAGTGTAAAAATTCAAAGCAGGAAATTTCAATACATGACGAATGAATGCATTTTTTCCTATTCGATATTCAAATAGTTAAGTTTTACAAACGTTGCTGTGATACGATTTTTATACCATATATACATATAAATAATATATTCGTAGAATTAAATGTGCGTATTTTGATAAGTTCGTTGATCTTACAATTAATGTTCTAATATAAGAAAAATATTAATCATATTTAAAACGAATAAATTTTGGAATAGAATTTTTCTAATGTAATTAGCTTTGATAAAAAAAAAAAAATTAATTCGACAATTAATTCTGAAAAGAATAACATACATACATACATACACACACACACACGTTTAGGAAGCAAAAGGATCGTTTTTTTTATTTTTTTATTTAAAACGTTACACTTAAACACGATTCTTTATTAGAGACTGTTATAATTTATTTCATATAAACATTTGATACAATTTCATGTTTTTTTTACTTGAAGTGTTTATTTTAATCGGAATTAAATACAGTAATTAAGATTCTATATAGAATACAATATATTATAGTTATAAATGGATGGAGTAATGAAGAGTGATCATCAAGATTCGATTTGGCATGATATACAATACAATGATGATGACATTATATCAGTGTGTACTTTGATAGAATTTCAAATGAACCAGTTGTTTGTTGTTGTTGTTGTTCTTGTTTTTCTTCTTGTGACGTATAAAGCAAACATTTTCATTGTAAAAGAATAAAGCAGCGATTAAAAGAGTAAATATATTAATCTAAAAAGAAGGGTGCACTGCACACAGACACACACACCAAATGGGGAGGAATATCATCCCCCCCACCGATCGTTAATTCAATTTCGATAAGTTTGAAACATTTTCATCATCAAATTTGAAAACTCGGAAAAGGCGCTAAGTATTTTCTTTATTTGTTAATTACATATTTCACAGATTTTTTTATTTTGTAACGAGTTTGCAAAAATTAAGAAACAACACGTTGTTTGTTCCTTCCTTTTTTATATATATATATATTTTTTTTTTATTAACATGATTGATCCTTTATTATTAATCCTTTCATTAACAACGACCCATATAATTCGTTAGTGAGAAACATGTTAAAACGAAAATGGATTACAAATTTCGATCAAGATTTAGAAATAGAATTTTTGAACATACTCCAGACATAGATGAGAATTATTTGAAAAAATAGTTGAATTTTATCAAAGATATGTTCGCGTATACAGCCATATTCGCAAACAACACGTTGATACATATGGGGGGTGGGGGAGGGGTTTGAGCTTGCATATTATATCGAATGATGTGTTTAATCAAAATTATAATTAATGATAATAATATTGCGAGAATAAGAATAAAAGTATCGTCAATTATTATTTTTATTTTTTATTGTTATTATTATTATTATTATATAATTAATATTATTAATATTATTAATATTATTATTATTATTATTACTATTATTATTATTATTAATATTATTATTATTATTTCCAGTCAAAAACATATTTTAAAATCTACTTTACAATTGATGACAAAGGAAGTTTTTATTTTTTTTTTTTTTTTATATATTTTTATCGACAGTTTTTCGATTTTAATAGTTCGATGTTTCATAAAAGAATCGCAAGATAAAATATATATATATATGTATGTGTATGTATATCATTATTTGAATGACAATGAGTTTCATTGGTATACATAAGGAGGTGTGTATGTAGTAATCCGTTAAGCGGATAGGCTTTTTTTTTATTATTATTATTATTATACTAAGAATAAGCTTCGTATGTATAAAATTGTTGACCATTATTTAAAGGATCAACTAGAGAGAATTTTCTTCTAAAAGACGACTGAAAAATAGTAGAGTATGATCGATCCGTTTTGATATGAGCAGAACTAACTGTATCTTCTTATTTTCTATCGTATCTTATATCCTAAATCGTGTTCGTAAATATTATGTATATATCTTAATAATAAATATACAGTAAATATACATTTATAATATTCAAACAGTGACAATATTCGCGCATCTTACGGAGATAGTTTTTTTTTCTTTTTTTTTTTTACTGACTTATATTTATCATGTTTTCTATTTTATTAATTATTAGGAGTGTCCTCACAATCAGTCCGATACACACGTCTCTTTAAGTCAACGAATACCACCATCTGTTAGAATCTTATCGAACTAACAGAGATAATTATGACTCTTTGTTAATAAACAAATAATTCGATTATAAATTGAGATATAAACTATCCTATCTTTCAAATTGAATGAAACTGCACGCAGTGTGCTAAATTTGATTAAAATCGGTTCAGTAGTTTAGGAGTCCATTGCGGACAAACAACGTGATTGTCTATGGGTTGATTGATGAAAAATACGAGTACATTGTCACTGTTTGAACACAGTGTTATTAATTCGCATCATATATGGACTAGACTCGATTATTTCTAATAATAGTATTTTTCTTAATTCAAGTTAAAGTATTGCATGGAAAAGAAGAAAATATTTTGTATGTTTAGATGTTGTTGTTGTTGTTGTTGTTGTTATTATTATGAGAGATTGAAAATGTGATTTTAGATTTCTTTTTTTAACGTTTATTAAGCACTCAAGATGTCGAGGGGGTCGAAGCGAATTATTATGCTCTCGATTTTTAATATTAAGTATGATTTTTTTTTTACAATTGGCAGCAAATATGACAAACACGATGTCCGTAATTGAGAAAGATTTTTCTATTATTTCTCAATTTGCCGTTTAACTCTTTGAAGCACGCTGAGATTCAAAAAGTCCCACACCTTTTTTGATACACCGTATAATGCACGGTGTATTGCAATAGCTACACATGCTCATAAGTTTATATTTCGTCTTATTTACGCAAAGCAATTGATTATTAATTCTTTTTTTTATGTTATGTTTTAATTTTGTTTCATTTAAAAAGTAGTAAAATTTTGTATGCAACATAGTAAGGGCTCTATTTTATTATCTGCAATTTTGTGCCGCAAAGAGTTAAATAATAAAATATAATTATGCCAAAAGGGGGAAAGGTTTTTCTTTTCATTTCTTTTCTTTTCTTTTTTTTACACAATAAAGCTCCGACCGTATAACAGTTAAATCTATTTGATTCATTTGATTGCAAAGTCAATTAAGATTTTTTTTTTTGCATTAGGGAATAATCATAAGGGAACATTGTATCAAGAGTAAATATATTGCTGCAGTGCTACACATACGAACAACGCAACATTTTGTAATATTCAAATAATTCTTATTAAAAAAAAAAAAAAAAAATCATAATAATAATAATATTTTAATAATTAATTATCATTCTTTCATCAAAATGTGTCTCGTACAATCATTTGACTTTGCAAAATGTGTGAATATTTTGATGAAATGTTTTAAAGTTATGGAAGGCTCGCTCGCTCGCTCGCTCGCTTGCTTAGGTTTTGCTAAATATGCGTTACACATGTACATAAACGATGTATAAATTAATTAAGTACAAAAATTACAAACTTATTAACAGAATATATTGGCAAGACTGGGGGGATCGGCCGGATGAGAATACGTTTTTTATTTTCTTTCTTTTTTGGGGATTGGGTCGTAGGCAGGAAGAATGTTGAACTTTCTTTTCTTTTGATTTCCTTTTTTTTTCTTTACGGTTTCATTTCAGATCAGATGTTTTCGACGACAAAGTGTATTTGCATTTTTGTTTGTAGAAAGATTTTTTTTCTAACAAGTACAATATTGTTCATTGAAAATTGATCTCTTTTTTTTTAATGACATTTATACACTCATTTCAAAATTTGTTGTCTATCCACATAATTGATTCTTTATCTTTCTACAACATAGCACAGTGTGGTGTTTCGTCTCTTCATGATGACCATGGATCAGAAATTTGATCATCTTTTAACTCTTTGGGGCACGGTGGGATTAAAAGTGTCCCAACCTTTTTGATGTATTGCAATAGCTACACATGCTCGTAAATTTATATTTCGTCTTATTTTGCGCAAAAACAAATGGTTATTAACTCTTTTTTTTATTATGTTTCAACATTATTACATTATGTAATAATAATTTTATTAATAAAAAATATATATATATATCAATTTAGTTTAATTTAAAACGTAATCAAATTTCTCTATGCAACAACATAGTAAGGGCTATATTTTATTATCTGCAATTTTGTGCCACAAAGAGTTAAAGTAGCTAAATGTGCAAGGAAGCCAACGATTCGCGTAAGAAATAATGTGTTCAATTCTCTATTGAAAAAAATATCATTTTTCCCATCAAATTTCCCTTTTATAATTTAATTTATTGTATAATAAAATGTGATGATGATGATGATGATGATGATGATGATGATGATGATGATGATATGTGAAAAGTGATATTTTATTTGCGAGAGAAGGAGTAAAACCATGTGTGTCTTTTGAAATTATTTTTTAATCTAATATACGAAGAGAGAACAGGAGATTTGTCTTTTTTTTGTTTTGTTTTTTGTTTTTGTTTATTTGTTTCGAAGTATTGAAGCTTTTTAACACGGTGGTAAGTTGGTGGGGTGGTCAAAATTTAGAGAATTATTTACGGTTTACGCATGGGGAACATTGACAATATTTCTTGTTTTTTGTTTTGTTTTTATAATCTTTGGAGTAAGTCGTAGGCACTTGCCACTTGCCACTTGCCACTTGCAACGTAGCTTTAAAATCATAATTTATTTAAAATCTTTCAAAATTCACATCGTTCCTCTTTTTAACATTCTTCTAATAAATACTTATGTATTTATGGTGTGTGTATGTAAGACACGTGACTACGACATACGCCCCAAGGTATTGTTTAGGAAAGACATCGCTAACACGGTCCTGTGCACGGTTTGCTTTTCCTCTATTTCTTTCTTTCAATATTCTTTTATCTTTTCCATTCAAATCTTTTTCTCTTTATCTCCTTTATTATTATTATTATTATTATTATTATATTATTAGTATTATTATTATTATTATTATTATTATTAATATTATTATTATTATCTTCTATTCTTTCTTTTCTCACAATTCATAAATATTTCGTTCGTTCGAATATATGCCTTTGAAGAAGAATATTGCATTCGAAGATTTACCTAAGACGTATCACAGAATTAACACTTTTTTTTTTCTTTCTTTCTTTTTCTTAATTAACGAACAAACGAACAAATAATAATAATAATTTAAACAAAACAAAGAAACAAACAAAAATCAAGAAAAAGAAATCGTAATGTAATAATCGTTAATAATAAGCTAAAATGAAGAAAATAAATGAAAAACTCTATAACGCGTGTTATTAGTTCGTCCATAATTATTATCTCATCGAGGATCAAATTATTGGGCGAAAAAGATAATAAATTAAATCTCGTTTAAGTGTGTTGCGTTTAAGTTTAAGTTTTAGTTTAGTTTAGTTTAGTTTCGTTGTTGGATAATACATTATTCGTAGAATAAACTTTGTGCTTTTATCGAATGAATGATATATATACCGTGTGCCATGGTCTACTTGCACCGGTAAACGATCCAATTATTAATTTCTTAGAAAATAGTAGCACGCTCATCTCGATCTCCCGTTTTACCTAGGACGCTTTCGATACACCTTTTAAAAAGGGAACTAGACATTTTCTAATACGCCATTCATTTATTCTTTAGTACTTAACTTTTTCTTCAAGTACCCTGATATCCTAGATAGAGATCACTCCGCTTATTTTAAATTGATATCGACGAAAGAATATGGAGGAAGGTGAAACGTTTTTCATTAATTTCACGATACTTATTACTACTAGTAGTAGTAGTTCCTCCTTCCTCCGTTGTTCTCGTTTCTTTTTATTTTATTTTATTTTTTTTTTTTAATTATTAATCGACATAGACGATTATACATAGTAGAGAAAGTGAAGAAGAAGAAGGAGAAGAAGAAGAAGAAGAAGAAGAAGATGCTTGTCCTTACAACTTATAGATCGATATTACGGATAAATTAATATAATGAAAGATATTATACCACGTAATGAGTATATATTACAATACCATATGATTATTCTTACAAATTAATAGTTTAATCGGTATTATCTGTATGATACAGTCACGTGATTTGTAATCCGTCTCGGTGAGGACATCTCCATTGAGATACCTGAAAGTTGACGAGTAAACCGTGTGCGTTTTGTTCGATAGAATATTCTCATTGCAATAAATAATTAAGTCTATTAAAAAAGGCCAAATAATTAATTGATAATGCAATTCTTACCATGATCACCGAGATAAAGGGACGTTGTGGCGGTGATAGGGCTATTGGTTGAGCAGGGTGTTGGTCACCTCAGAGATGGACAACAAAGGACTCCCGGCGTCCGGTTTGGAATCTGTGGTACAGTTGAGGCCACCGTTGCCCCCGTCGATGAGCCCACTACGTGATGGTGGTGGTGGTGGTGCGGAGGATGATATAATACGTTGCTGTTGTTGGTGGTGCTGTCCGAGCCTAGGGACATGCCCATGCCCATGCCCATGCCCATGCCCATGCCCATGCCCATGCCCATGCCCATGCCTATTCCCACCGCACTCCCCGCTCCCGCACCTGACGGCGGTGTGCTGTAACCAAAAGTATGTCCCGGTTGGTTACCTTACGACATCTTCGTTCATGCCTAACCGTACCACTAACGTGCAATCGAAATGTGGGATTAATATCGATCACGATCAATAAATATATTTCTTTTTTTTTATCATCAAATTCGTATTTATAGTTTATAATTTACATGCGATGACTTTATGATTCAAGTATTTTACGCGATACACGAACAAGTTTTATTTCAATTCGACTTTAGTGCGCACAAAATGGGAGGGAGAGAAATAGAAAGAAAAAGAAATCAATCTACAAAGTTACGATAATTTAGACTTATTTCACCGTATAGTATTTATTTAAGCGATCTCGTATCGTATGATGATATGACGGAGTACTTAAAGATCAGATTCGTTTAGAAAAACAGTGAACGTCACAATAAAAGTAGTGAGGTAGCGGTGACACTCACTGGGGCGTGTGCCTTGGTGGTGCGGGGTGGTGATGGTGGTAGGGATAGTACTGGTAGTGATGGTGGTGTTGCACTCCTTGCCATACCTCGGAGCCCGCTTCCCCGTGGCCATGGCCTGGATGAGAGTGCGCATATCCTATGGTGCTCGCTGTAGCGGCCGCTGCCGCTGCTGCTGCTGCAGCAGCTGCTTGATATTGGGTCGTGGCGACAGGATATTGTGCCTGATGTTGCTGCGTTTGCGGTTGTTGTTGATGATGTTGCTGCTGCGATTGCGGCTGCTGTTGTTGTTGCTGCTGCTGCTGTTGTTGTTGCTGCTGCTGCTGTTGTTGCTGCTGCTGCTGCTGCTGTTGCTGCTGCTGTTGCTGTTGCTGTTGCTGCTGTTGTTGTTGTTGTTGCTGCTGCTGTTGCTGTTGCTGCTGCTGTTGTTGCTGTTGAGTTTGTTGTTGAGGTGTTTGCTGTTGTTGCGGGTGATGCTGTTTGTTTCTCGGAGGACTGGAAGCCGTGACCGCTTGTTGCTGATCGCTCGGAGACGTTTGTCGCCACTTGCAATCACCGTTCATTGAATTCATTTCCGCGAGAGACTTCAAAGGATCACCTGCATTTGTGACCGGAGCGTTGGTCGAGTGTGTTGAAGAATGCGTCGAATGAGGAGTCGGTGGGCTGTAGCTACCATTGTTTCTTGGTGGCGTACGAGAAGGAGGAGCTCCCCACATGAGAACCGTTTGCCGTGGCGCCTCGTTTCCGTAGACTTCCGGTTTAACGTCTTCCATTTTGGGAGTGAGGACTCCGTTGGTCGTTCCGGTAACCGGTGAACTTCCGGCCGAGTTACTTGAAGAGGCACCGCCTTCGAGCGAGTGCCTGCTTCCGGCGCGAGCGACGTTGATGTCTGCCGTCGTAACGTGCATCGTCGACGCACTGGCGACTGGGCTGGCCGCATAAGGGGAACCACTCACGCTACTCGGATGTCTACTTGCTTCGACGTAGTTGTACTTCGGTGACTCGGCGCTACCGAGTTGCTGACAATACAGCTTCTCCTCCGTTTTGCTTGTTAGTTGATGAGTCTCGTATGTTGGTAGAGATACGTCGATGAACCCATTGTACGGTGTACTTGTGTGATATTCTGGGTAGTAAGAACCAAGTGGCCTGTATTGAAAGAGATTCTCCGTAGCCGCTGTAAGGTACCTAATTATGACAAAAACGAACGTGAGAACTAACGCGTTATTATAAAAGACGAGTCGATGTTAGGCTTTGTAAGTAGACTTTTAAGTACCTGTTATCCAACGCAGTGGCTGGGTAAAGCGTTTGATGGTAATTACTCGTATGACCGATGTAAGTAGTCAAGGATGGATCGGCGCTCGCAGCTACAGCAGTGGGGGCGTAAGGTGTAGGATACATCGTGTTCAGGTTGCTATAAGCTGCAGCCACTGCGGCGGCGGCACTACTATCGGCCGTGAGATAATCCACCGATGCCATCGTGGGAGTAGCTGGGGGTGATACCGAGGATTGCGTGGAAAGTTTGGTCCTTTTACTCCGACACGTCGATAAAAAGTCGCGCAATTGAGTTTTGTATCTTCTGTTCACCCTTTGCGGTGTTGATTGGGTCGGAAGCGTAGGTGTCATCACGGAACCTGTTAAACTATCACTGTCGGAAAAGTAACTGTTGGTTAAACCAGCGTCCAAGTAGCTCACTTTGAAGTCCATGGTTCGTTTTCCCAACAAATCTCTACCTTCCTCTTCCCTGTAATGGAAAATCAAGAAAATTTTGTAGCATTTCGATTAAAATCATTTTATTCATTATTTATCAAATTTCAAGATATACTAACATCAACGGCCGATGAGTACTTATTATAAAATCTGGCTTGGAATTTTTATATACCAGCCTGGAACTCGTCTGCAACCATTGCCATCCACCGTCTTTCGTTTGAAATCTGTATGCTATCATACCGGATGCTCCCGTTTTTAATACTGCAATCATATAATACTTAATTCACATCGAGAATTAACAGAGACAAACTGAACGGTAAATGCTTTTACTTACATTCTTGGTGCGCACTGGCTACATAGGCCAAATCATCGTAATGAACGAGATCGTAGCCACCCAGGTTGGCAAGTTCAACGTCCGTATATCCTAAAAGCATTTTCCCTCGTTGATCCATCGATACCAAGCCGAGGTCTAATTTGTGTTTGCTCTTAAACATAACTTCCTTCTGTGGTACTTCCAAAAGCGAGGGTGGCCCGAATGGTATACACAAGGCAAACAAGGCCAGTGGCGGTTGTTCGGTTTTTTTATTTTGTCCATGGAGTACCTTAACTCGTCCCCTGATATCCAAGCGCTGAAAGGAAACATTTGACATAATCAAAGATCGTCATTGCAATGAAAGCAAATAATATTAGAAAATGTTTCCCAGTTGAATGAATGAATGAACGAATGAATGAATGGTTGCAATAATTTCATGTAAATGTATTTCTTCCTTTTCTTTTTTGTTTTTTTTTTGCTAAAAACTTTACTCGCGAATGGATATCCTCGTTGGGTCGAGAGATACCGCCAAGGGTGAGGGCCGGACTCATTGCTAAACCTTTTACGCCGTGAACCTTTTACGATTACAGTTTCATTTTCATAAACGTCAAAGCGGTCCTGTTTTTGCGAAGGCGTTTGCGCGGCCTTCTTTCGGGTTGCGACTTAAAGCTAAATCGTTCCTGTCCTTTTATAGCTATATATGTAGTTGCCCTATACACACGTCTTTGTCCTCCCTTAGCTTACAGAAGACAGAAGAATATACCTCTCTACATCTGTCGTGTGTTTGTCCTAAGATAATTAGTGTTTTACCGCTTCCACGCCATATCCGAGGTTACTCGGGTTTTGCTCTCCATATTTGATTTATTTCATACTTCTTTACTTGACCCTACACACTAATAGCAAAACGAGACACAGATAACACGACGAATATTCTCAACATCGACCAAGTGTTTCTTTATTTTATTAATAAAATAAATACCATTATAAATTACCCATATTTAAATATTTACCTCGAAACATATATTAAATGTTATCAAAATTAAACATGCAAATTTTATAATTGTCAAATTCATATAAATAGTATACCAAGTTCTAAAATGGTTTGATTTGTTGTCTTAAGTAAAGTAGGAACGTGCAATTTCTTTCTTGCGGAAAAACGAAGATGGAGAACAGAATGGTAAGAGATGTACAACGTAATATACCTACATGAGGAAAGAAAAAGGTAGAGGGATAGGTAAGCGTAGAAGAAAAAAAAAAGGCAATTACTTGGGTCGACGGGGAAAACGACGAAGACAAACGGATGACCACAAAACGGAGCTCGCTTTCTCACTCACTCACGCTTCCTTACCCCCCCCCTCCCTCCCTCCTTCCTTCCCCCTGCCGGACCTCCCTTTATGACAGTGAAATTATTAATTACTGTTTTGTATGCCGGCACTTTGCTTTTGTCAGCGTGGAGAAACGTTCTGAGTGCGACCGCAATGCGCTCGGGTAAATCCTCCTCCCTATCCTCCTACCCCTATATCCTTCAAACTCCTTTATTTGTCGTTTTCAGGTAGATAGGATTCCATCTTGTAATCTCAGAAATTTACGCGAAAAAGTACAATCATTTTGACCAGCTTAAAACTCATTCATTTTTTGGTATATTGAAGCTAAACTATAGTCAAGTCTAATCCTTGCTAAAAAAAAAAAAAAAGAAAAAAAGGTAAAGGTGACTGTACAGTTACTCGACAAAATTGTCCATATATTAAAAGAACTCTAGGCAAAATTTAGCATATCTTGATATCATCGTCGTGGCAACCCAACGCGCTCTTTTTATCCTGACATATATTTCTTTGTATAATTCATTCCATTATTGATTTGATATAATTTTAGTTAGATATATAAAAAGAAAAAAAAAAAAAAGAAAAAAAGAGAAAAATTCCAAACGATTAGCATAATACGAATACGAATCTGATTTAGTATACACTTTATGGAAAATTTCATTTTAATTAATTGTTTCAACCTTACCGTCATTTTCTATTCTTTTACATTTATGTTTTGTTATTTTAGAAAATTAAAAAGAAGAATGGACTTACCAAAAATCCCGACGTATTGTCCAGAAGACAACGAAAGCGTACGGTAAAACTGCGTTCAAGTAGATGACTGTGTTGAGGTGATAACGCATCGTGAAGAGGGAGACTTGCATTTTCAGCAGGTAAAAATGAATTCCACATTAATTGTCTTTGTAATTCTTCTCTATCTTCGCTATGCACCAATTCGTAAACGCTCTGATGAACGATGTCCGACTGAAACAAATGAAAAATCATCGAATTAGATTATATTCATTTATTTTTATTTGATGTATTGGTATTTTATTCAAATAATTTATGCAACTTGTACAATTACCAATACATATATATATATACGAGATAACACACACACACACACACATTCTGCAGTACATGGATATTTTGAAAGGGTTGATTTCAACAGCAGAGTGGCGCAGTGGAAGCGTGCTGGGCCCATAACCCAGAGGTCCGTGGATCGAAACCACGCTCTGCTAAGATTTTTTTTTTTTTTTTTTTTTTTAACGAATATTTCACTACATCCTTTCCAAGAAATAAAACAATAGTTTATTAATATTTTATTCGCAAGTAGCTTATTATGATTCATCTTATGTCGTTTCTTTTAAGATGCATCATCATAAGTGGAATATAATCGCAGATATACTAATGTTGCTTAAACAAATATTCAACTTTAAAAACATAGTAAGATTGATAAATATAAGTTGAAATTATCGCACTAAATAAACGGTTAAATATTTGTTTATGTAAAAAGTAAGAAAAAGAAAAAAATATGAAGATGAAAGATATCTTTGATCGTGATAAGGGATTAGAGAGCAAGTACTGGGCGGTTCGATGATTACACGTTATCGTATACTTTCGTGTGTGCAACTTTGTTGTTGTTTCTCTCTCTCTCTTTTCTTTAATAAGAATAATTATATTAATATATATATAATCTAGGAAATATATATATTAGATTAAAATAAATTTCAGCAAGATTAGAAGATAAGAAAACACCGAAGCAGAGTGGCGCAGTGGAAGCGTGCTGGGCCCATAACCCAGAGGTCCGTGGATCGAAACCACGCTCTGCTATAAGAAAATGATTTCTTTTTTTTTTCTTTTCTTAAACGATTCCATTCGATATTGATTTTTACGAAAGAATCCTTTCGTTAGGTTTAACTGCGAATTCTCCGACGGTAGAAAATAATGCATCGTTGTTAGGTTTAAAATAACATATGATTTCATAGAACGTTGAGTGTGTTGTCTGTCAGACACGTTAGTAGTAGTGGTGGTGATGGTGGTGGTGGTGGTGGTATCTTTCGCTATAAGTCTAGCCATATCGATCCTTTTACTTTTGTAAAGGACGTAAGTAGAAACAAGCTGGTGGATAAGTTGATTTCCTTGCAATAAGTCGTCCTAGAGCAAGATGCATCGTAGTAGAAGACATTAGAATTTATTTTAGTTGGAAATAGAAAGAAGAGAAGAAGAAGAAGAAGAAGTAGAAGTAGGTATGCGCGAATGATAGGATGAAAGGTAAAAGGAGAAGGAGGATGGCATTAAGAGAAATCTTTTCTTTCTTTCTTTCTCTCTCTCTCTCTCTCTCTCTGTGTGTTTCTGCTTCGTAAAATAAAACGTTTCGAATGCGAAGAAGGGTAGGACGGGTGGAGTGGCATTATTTCAGGAAATATCAGATCGGTCGTGACGGCGTGCAGCGACACAAGCGCATATACGGCCCATGTAGCTACACGTGTTCGACGCACTTTATCGCGCATAATTAATCCAGACTAGCTTGGCCTCGAATGATGAGTCTCCGCACGACAGCAGTGCATAGTTTTACCTTTTAGAAATGGTCATGCTCATCGTCGTCCTAGAGGCTTCTGGTTCCACACAAAAAGAGAGAGAGAGAGAGAGAGAGAGAGATCTAAGATGATGATGACGGTGTAAAGCGAGAGAAAAAGAACTAATCAATCCCAGCACTGTACGGTACTACTAAGAGAAAGAGAAAGAAGGATATACCTCGAGCATAGGTGTAACCGCGTGACTTTTAATCCGATAATCGGTGTGCCGATGCAAGCACACGCATCCCTGGAACGTTGGTTGAACTGAAATAAAGCTTGGTACTACTCGAGAATAGATCGGACTCGGCTCGTTCGACCATTACCTGGTCATGGCTGTCAGGACAGGCTCTGCTCGTTGCGAATAATATAATAAATCACGTGCTAGAGACTACGTGAGAAAGAGAGAGGAAGAGAGAGATCACAACGTTAGCTTCGCGTTAACGTTTCTAACCGAAGAACGTCGTCGTTGTTGTGCACTGCTCGATGCACTGACACCTTCTCTCTCTCTCTCTCTCTCTCTTTCTCTTTCTCTGTATCTTTTCTCGTCTACCTCTCTATATACACGCGTACACGCGCGTCTACATTTCGTGCCCAAACGAATCTCGGGGGTATCAGCGTCGTGAGGATCTCACGACTTCCATGTTACCCGCGTACCATCCCTGCCATTATGCGCGATCTTACACTGTGTATCCTATATATAGTTATACTTACGTATGTATATATATATACATACATACGTAAACACATAGAGGTAGAAATTCCGTGTAATCGTAAGACACTGCATTTTCCATAAGTGAAAATGTCGAGGAGAAGCGTATCGAACTTTCACCAATCCCGAGGTCTCTCGTGGTATATCATTTTTTTGTTGTTCTTGTCGCTGTCGTTATTTTGTCTCGAATGTGTTTTTCTTTTCTTTTGATCGATTTATCATCGACTGTTGGCATTTGTGGCGGCACTATCGGAGCTCTCTCAAGCTGAAACGGAAACCGAAACAAGAGACCAACTTGCGTCTCGTAAAACTCTCACCGTCTCGATAAATATATAGCAAGAGGTATCGCAAAATCGTTCGTACGAACAGCAGGTAAGGAAGAGAAGAGAGTAGTCGCCGCCTTGAGAAAGGAGTCCCATGAAGTTCTTCTCCATGGGATCCAATGAATTCGAGCGTCCCGTTTCCCGCGGTTAACCGTCTAGTCGCAACCCTGCTGCGATCGGGTAGAAGGGGAAAAAAGGATACTCCCTTTGCTCTAATTTTAATCAACGATTATACATGATTTCTCTGCTAATCGATGAAAGAAAGTGATTCTACCTTCTTCTTCTTCTTCTTCTCTTATTCAGCTGGTCTACTTGAAATTAGATTAAATCGAGATTGCAAAAAGGTTTACTTTGAGTTAACATTAGAAGAAACGGTAAAAGTAATTTGATATTACGTGTGTGTGTGTGTGTTTCTACACAAAATTGAGCTTGACTTGATCGAGTCGTAAGCTCGACTACCGCGAGTCTTCTAAGAGATTTTAGTCAACCTACAATCATAAGTTCCATTATAATGGCTCGCCGTCACGTATTCGCCTATAATGGCACTCGGATTAAACAACCACGGGAGCTTTTATTAAGCGAGCTTAATCGTAAATTATATTTTAATTGTCGAACGATAGAAAAGTTTCTACAGATTATATTCTCGTTGTATATAATTGGCAGTGATTAGGCGAATGCCTATGAAAATTATTCATTCAATTATATAACATTATTATTCGTTGGTATATATTTGGTAGCATTGTTGGTCTTGCTTGGTCCGATAGCACCGATACCTTTGGGTAGCTTTGGGCATCGATCGTCGTCTCCGGAGTTATACTACTCTCATCTTAGATGTTTTTTTTGTTGTTGTTGTTGTTTTCATTGGTTTTATGCCGTAGCTTGGTTGTTGGTTCGCTCGCTCGCTCGCGCGAGTTGAGGTCAGTTACCGAAGGTAAGGCGGCGGGCGGGCGGTTGGTTGGTTGGTTGGTTGGTTTGCCGGTAAGGTCCGTAACGTTTGTTACCATTGCTCGTTTAAATAATCTCGAAACATGTATCCGCGGGACGGAGCGGCCGAGTCATGGATGGCTTTACGATCGACCCTCGTCGTTAATTAAGAGCTTGTAATTATTTAGTGGAGACGCTAGCGCACCCCCGCCGGCATCGGAGCAGTCTCGCTCCCTCGGCAGACTTGATTTACATTCCAACGAAGAATGCCGAGGCAAAAGCCTCGCCTTATACTCTTCTCCTCTTGCCTTGCCTTACCTTGCTTTACTTCACCTCACCTTACCTCACCCCCCTCACCTATTTCCTTTTTCCACCATCATCAAACAACAACGGTATCTCCTTTGAGGAGACCAACTTTCTTCTTTTTATCCGAGAAAAACTTTCTTATCGTTCTGCAAACTCTACTGGAGTTCCCTTCAAATCTTAAAGAAACACACTATCGTTTTTCTTTTTGACGTTCGAAAATTTGAAAATCGTTATCGTTATATATTTCAGTGTCAGCTAGCAGCAGCAGGTATCAAAGATAAAGCAAAGAAACTTACCAAGAATACGTCCGGGTACCGAAAAGACGCTGTGTCGAGAAATAAATCGAAGCTTTGGACACCGGGTGAAAAAAGCGATGGTACCGATTCGGCGCGATCAAAGGACCCGCTACAAATTGAAACAAATCAGGCAGGTAATAATAATTAATCCGAGACGCTCATTAATAATCGAGGTTCTTTCTTTCTTTCTTTCTTTGTTTCATGTATTTGCACGTATTACCCACACACGATGATGACGACCAAGACGACGACGACGACGACGACGATGAAATGATGACGACGAATAAAGAAAGGGTTTTGAATGTGTATTAGTATACGTATAATAATATATGTACATAGTAGATTCGCCAAGTGGAATATCGCGGCCTCGAACGTTGTTGAGCTCTCAATTATGTCGGAGAATTATGAAGCAGCGTCAGTGTTTCATTCTTCTACTCTCTCTCTCTCTCTCTCTCTCTCTTTCTTTGTCTCGCGAACTCGTTGAACGAGAAAAGGGGTGAAAGGCGAGAGTGCTTCAGGGCAGCCCGATTGTGTCTTCATTAGCAGCTATTAATTGTCAAAACGTTGCCACATAATTTAGATGGGGCGCGAACGAACCCTTAGCGCCTTCGTTTAATCATTTATATCCAACCTATACCTTCTTCCTTTATATCCAACACACTCAAATAAACAAGATATATAATCTAAAAAGCAAACGCGCGAAACAAATTCTTAGTCTCGTAAGTTTCTTTGTTGCGCAAAACATTTTGTTTGAAAGAATTGAAAGCACCCTAAAACCATTCGTCGTCCTTGTTACTTACTCGGATTCCTCGTATATTTCCCTTTAACGTTCGTCAATTCTCCCTACTTTTTTTTTCTCCTATCTTTACCATCTTCTTCTCATATTTCTCTCGAAGCACCACCCTCTTTCGCCCTTCCATATTCCAGCTACGTTAACCGATAAGCACCCTTTGACCTTTTGTTTAAGTTATTACTTTTATCCGGCACAGGTCACGGGGTATAAAGGCTCGTTGAGCATCGAATCAACTCTATCAGCCCAATTAAGCAACCCGCCGAGGACTGACTCCAAGAGCCTTGCGAGTTTCAATCCGTGCCCTTTTTCCTCGACTTTGCTAGCTCGTACGTTTGTTTCCTTCCTTTCTTTCTTTCTTTCTTACTTTCTTACTTTCTTACTTTCCTCGCACATTTATCGCGTGAGATATCCAACTAAAAACGACTCTTTTTCCTTTTACATTTATTTTATTTTATATTTCTTTATTCGTTTTCTCTTTGAACACTGCTATTGTTTTTTTCAATTCACCTTCGTCCTTGCGTCGTCGAGTGAATATTATTAATCAATTATCGTAGATTCATTCCTTGATAAAAACAATAATACAAAATGTTAAACGTCATAAACATTTGTCATCAACAAATTTGAACGAACCCAAATATATGGGGTGGTTTCTTCAGAGTTATTGCAATATTTTTGTTCATATAAATATCCCACCCACATTATTCTTGATGAATTTATGAATATAATTTAGATATATGTGGAAAATACGCTTACTCTCGCACTTTTCTACAGAGTTATAGGGCCGTGTAATCGCGTCGTACCGAAACGCCCTGCGATTATGCACACTCGGATACACGGTCATCGAGTAGGGAAATCATCGTCCATCGTAGTTCTCTTTTACAATGTGTGCACAAAGCGTTCGCGTGTGTTATACTATATTCAAAGGGAGGAAGAAGGAATCCACCACGCGATCCACCGTGCTAAGAAATTTTATAGGCGGATGTCTGTGTGTTTAAATTTCTCCTTTTTTTTTTTTTTTATTACCTTTCTTTCTTTCTTTCTTTCTTTCTTTCTTTCTTTCATTCCACTTTTATGCGGGCTACTTCTTGAAAATGACGACATTTTATTAGTTTGAGAATTTCTTCTCGTTTTATTTTTAACGCTAAGATATTTGAAAAGAATAATTTGCATAGTCTTCGAGTTTGCTTTTCATTTACGATGCCCCCCTCCCTTCCTCCCTTCCTCCTCCTTCAATCTTCTTCTCTTTCTAAATTTATGTGAGAATTTTGAAAATTATAACACCGATAATTCGTGTCCCTTTTGAAATTATTTTTAAAATGCGGGCTATTTAAAAAAAAAAAAAAAAAAGAAAAATGCCACTTTGTATATTTCATCCTCCTAGGTTACAAATTCCTGTTTTTTTTTTTTTTTTCTTATCGAAGCCAAGGGACTTATTAGAAAACGTCAATCAAGTTTTACGCTCGAGTGCACAACTGCTCGTCGGCTTGAAAAATGATTCTTAAGGACTTATTATGAGCCAGCGGGTGTAGGTTGCCATTGTCGATCGGAAACGTTTTCCGTACGATGTGTGCACAAAGCTTTCAGGTGTAACGAGTCCACGATAAAAGTAATCTTGATTTCTGCTATAGAGCAAGGTGACATCGTTCAAAGATCTAAATCTCGAAATTAGTCGTCTAGTAAAAGATTAAAATCCTCCCCCACCCCATTGGGGTGATTAGCTTTTGCTTTTAAATGATTAAACTCTATGATTTCATTAAATTCTCTCCCTAATTGAAAAGACAATTTATGGATTAGGATAGATTCATTCATTTTATAATCTAATTAATTTCTATGAATTTTACCTTACTAAAGGTAATTAGAAAAATAAAAAAAAATCAGAAATAATTGTGTTACTTTTTTTTTTTTTTTTTTCTTTATATGACAACGAACATTAGCAGATCGTTTTCTAAAAGTAAACGAAGCAGTAAGGTAAGAACGTTTGATTGTGTTGGACTCGCGTTTGACGATTCTGTTTGCAGGACGTTATTAGCATTGAAAAATGTGTGCACGCTGTCGAGGGAAGAGTAAGGATACGTCGCGTTTGAGAAAGGGATGATGCTTGGGCAAACGTGACACGTACGTACGGCAAACTTGACAAGGTTGGCGTGACTGTCGAGCGAGCGAGCGAGCGAGCAAGCGAGCGAGTGAGCAAGCGAGCAAGTGTAGGGTGTGTGTAGCAGTAGACGAACCAACGGTAAATCGACAATAATAAGGGTAAAACCCTTAGATTTCTTTTTTCCTCCCTAAGCTTTCTACCTCTTGACACGTATCACTAACGGGGAAGAGCGGGGGAGGAGGAGGAGGAGGAGGAGGAGGTTTTCCCTTCTTTTTTTTTTTTTCACTCATTTCAATCGGACAGGAGTTAATCGTGATAAATATTACAATAGGTTTATTAAATGCTTACCTGATGAAAGCCAAGGTAACTTTCTATGCTGTGGGTAGCAAAGAAAACCTCCCCGTCGCAGGTTAATATCAGCAGAAAACCGTTCAGTGCCTGTAAAACACAGATACAAAGATTTCAATTTAAGAAAGTTAATGAAAATAAATAAATAGCAGAGAGAAAATAATGGAAGAAAAATAAAGTGGGATGGGTGGTGGTGGTGGTGGTGGTGGTGGTAATGGAAACGCAGAAACGAACGCCACTGTGTTTTGTGGCGTAAACGGAGTTAAAACGTTGCGGAAAGTTTTCCCATTTATCGGTAGACCCGATACCGACAAATACCAAACGAGCTTGCGAACTCGAACGTTCGCATCGAAGCCCAAAATATCCGTTCCAGTTTCTAACGGGGTATATTCGGTATAGGATTATACTAGCTGAGAAAACCATTTAACCCTCGGCCGCACCGCACCGCACCGCACCGCGCCGCACCGCACCGTCGTTTCGAGTTAAACGTGGATTGTTTTGTTTTATTTCGTCGGGTTCCTGGCCCGTACCAGGCACGCCAGAGTTAGACCTTATTGTTCTGAAATATGGTGAGCGTTCGATATCCTTCTTCCATACCGAATACTATTTTATAAGAGAAAAGAAGAAGAAGAAGAAGAAAAAAAATGTAAAGGAGAAAAAATGGAATGGGGAGAACGAACGAATTCCATCGTATTTTCGTAGCATGCAAATCTTACGCGAATTCTTTACAGACTGGCAACATAGTTCATCGAATCTCAACCTTTCAATAATAATTTCCTAGTATATCTAGAAAAAAAAAATAAAAAAGAAGAAAAAAAAATAAATGCATTCTGCATATATACAATTTTGATCGTATAATATTTGTTATTATCTTTTTATCGAGAGCCATTTGGAAGTAATATAAAAATAGGCAGAGAGAAGGGCATATTGAATAGAAAATGGTACCCACCGGAGCGATCGCATGCGCGGATGCTGCGTTTTGATTGGCTTATTCGGAGGGTGGGCTTTCTGCGTAGCAGCGTCAATAGCGATGTGCGGCTAGTAGGGTGAGCTTCGAGTTTCGAGCATCGCTTGCTATAGTAGAGGATAGTACCTCTCTAATAGGATTTTCTCGGTAATGTTCTCCCCTCTTATTATATAGCTTAACCTTAACGTATCACAGAAATGGCCGACATGGCCATTTCGTATAGCAGGCGCATCGTCGTCTCACGGGAACCTTTCTTCCATGGATGGAAGTATAATTACGAGTTCATCCAATTACCAATCGATCTGTTGGATTTGACTCGGGATTTAACATTTTCATCTATACATATCAATTTCAAATGAATCTATATATATCATTCGTAGGATAACGCCTATTTACCGTTAACAAATAAATATTTAAAGAGAGCCAAGTATATAACCGTAAAGACAGTTAAAGTCGTTCGTAAGAAGAAACGGAATGGGGATAGTCGCGGAAGTATAAGCGTCTGTTTAAAGAAAACAAAGATTGGTATTTATCGCGTGAGCTCGGTGGAGAATCAGTCGCGTGCCACTCGCGAGTACTTGGCGTGTTCCGCCCAAGCGTGAACTCCTAATACCCCTTCATCCTCACCTTGACTCTCTCTCTCTCTCTCTCTCTCTTTCTCTCTCTCGTATTAGCTGCTCGCCGATAATACTTCACGCACGAAATCTTTCTTTACGTTTTCTTCGTGCTCGTGCGAGCGCGACTAGTACCAACTATACCTACATTTGCAAAGATACGAATAATAAACTTCAAAGATAAACAGACCGAAGGAATATCGATTCGCATTAAATTCATAGTTGACTAGCTCGAGTGTCTTTATTTATCCCTTGAAACTTTCTTATCGCATGACCCTGACCTTTCGATTAACCAACCAATTGCTACGTCATTTTTGCAAAGTGTTGCAAATGTTGTTGTTGTTGTTGTTGCAACATTAGGTTGACAAATAGGAAAAAAAAAAGTAGAGTAAGTAGCAGCGAGCGGGTGTCGATGCGAAAGGGGTGTATGTATCGAAGTAAGATATTCCGCAGGAAGGAGTTGGCCTAAGAGAGGGTCGGTGTGGTATCTAAGGGAGGAAAGGAGCACGCGATCAATACGCGGGAAGGACTAGCGGTGCCAGACCAAGGCGAGCCCCGTCGACCGGCAACAACCTAACCTCCCTCATATCATCCCATCCCATGCACCCACCCAACCTAAGCTTACCTTTGACTCACTCACTGACTCACTGCCAATTGACTTCTCTCTTTGTTTCTACGTTCGCTTCTGTTGCTCTTTAGATTTCGCTCTATTTCGCCTTAGAATCATAGAACAATTTAAACGCTTTAAATTGAGTTTTGTTTAAACCAATTGTCTAGGAGACACTTCCTCCTTCCTTTAGTCCGGAGGCAGTGAAAGTATCGAAAGGTCTTTTAAAAATCTTTACCACCGTACGAACTTGTCTCTCCCTCGACGACCCCTCACTCACTCACTCACTCACTTCTGCCTTTTAACTCTCCCCTCCTATCGATTTCAGAAACTTTCAATAGATTTAATGACTCGGAACGACTCGTTCGACCTCGGCTTCGTTCTACGATTAACGTACCAAGGGAATTATTTCCACAGGATTTTTCTACTATTTCTTTTACCTTCTATGACTCTATACTATCCATTAAATTGGTTCACAAATAATTGTACCTTTTTTTTTTTTTTTTAAATGTCCAGTTCTTCTGCAATCTCTCTCCAATCGTTTTCTTTTAATCCAATTAACAATTCTATAATGATTATTATTATTAAATTATTCTAATTGTATCTGTGAAAAAAAAAATATATAAACTGCAATTTATTATGCAGTTAAATTACGCGTATGTAGATTTGAAACATAATCGAATTAGAGAACGCAACGATTAGACTTAGAGAAAAGTTTCCAACAGGGTTTAGCTATGTGGGGGTAGGAGGAATAGAGGGGTGTGGGAGAAGATGTTTCCCGTTTGTTCTCTTCACCCCTTCTAAGTCTTCTCGAAAACGAACTTACCTATCTTTCCTCACATAGGGAGCAATCAGGGCAGAGAGTAGACATGCAACCATCAGCAACAAGTAAGAGCCTTATAGCGTGGTGATCGAGTTGGCCGTCCGTTCGTTCGTCCGTCCGTCCGTCCGTCCGTCCGTCCGTCCGTCAGTCAGTCCGTTCGTTCGTTCGTTTCTTGGCTCCTTACTTCCCCCGTCTTACAAGCTCTACACCAAATTCACTTAGGTCGGTGTTAGAGATCGCTTATGCGACCTAAACGCGAATCTAAATTGCCTAGCTCACGTAGGCGCACACAAAACTTAGCAGAAAACCTTCTCGTCATCGTTAGTAGTTCATTTAGTTCACGCAACTAATTCTAATTTTCTTTATTATCCTATTTATTATTACTTGTATATCAAATACATTTTGATGAATTGATGATAAATTGGATGTTTTTTTTGTTTTTTTTTTGGGGGGGGGGGATTGGGATCTTTTTCTTTTTCCAAGAGAACAAAAACAGATTTATCGACTTTGAATAATCTTGAAAAAGAGATATTCGTGTGCGTCTATTACTGAAGCCAGCAATCGAAAAATTCGTTGAGACGTTGTTGGTAGGTAGCACCGCCGTGTTGTAGATGTGCCGGGGAGAAAAATAGCTCGGTTGTGATTACGGGTTACCGGTTGCGGGGGTCATTCCTGACCACGACCCTCTTTTACCGCTACCAACCTGCACACTGCTGGCTCCTGTGTATTAATGCGATACACGATAGCCTGCTGGCTATTAAATAAAAAATATGAGACCAAAATGGCTGCTCTCGCGGCGATATACGTCACTGAGAGGCGTGATTCCTACCGAAGTTGAAAAAGGGAAGGGGGAAAAAAGACAGACAGACAGACACACTTATACAAAGAGAGAGAGAGAGAGAGAGAGAGAAAGAACGCGTGAGAGAGAACAGACGATTTTACGCGCGGTGAAGGTCTATTTGAATATTTTTTTTTTCTTCTTCTTCGACACATTAATATTTCATCGAATGATCGATTGGGATGCATTTTTCAAATATGAAATTAACGCTCATCCGACAATGCGTTCTCTCTCTCTCTCTCTCTCTCTCGCGAAAAGTATTCAAATGGCGTATTTTCAGGGGGGTG
>NW_015149044.1:230290-263134 GCF_001465965.1 Polistes dominula | reverse complement strand
GATCGATCGATATGGCGATTTCACGGAAACGATAACTCGCCGACGTTTTTGCATAAATGCATAATAGGAACTTTACTACTTTTAATTCATATACCACGGATTAGAGGATAGATGGTAATTGCGTTTGCATTTGCGTCGAACGTTCTCTGAGCTTTTTACCATTCCGCGGAATATCGATGTTGAAATGAATGTATGTAGGACGTGATATACTCGTTCAATATCTATATAATATATGTGAAAGCTTGAAAATAAGGTTGTTCAAAAGATAGGAATATAAAAGTATGTACGTTTGTAAAAAAGTGGTTCGGTAAAGGATTGCAACTCGTTTGAACATTTTCCTTATTACTTTTTAGTAATGTCTTTTACATTGAACTTTCATTTGAACAATATGTTATATATTATATTTTGATAATACTTATGTGTGTCTCTTCTCTCAAATCGTGTCGATTTTCTTAGCACCTTCTCTTCCATCGGTGCGTGTTTCGTTAGTCGACAGAAAGGAAAACTAACTGCAAGAAACACGCGACACCACCGCCTCGTGCCCAACGAGAAATAAGAGTCCTTTTTTTTTTTTTTATCGTGATACATTCTTGCTTCGAAAAAGGGAAGAAAAAAAATTGCAATCTTTTTATATGTATACCGGTTATTAACGAAAGCATTTAATACCAGATTTCGAAGGGAATATCTGTATTTCATTAACCTACAAGGATTTCTCGAGTTAAGATGAACTGATCGACTTACACGTTACTTGTCCTTGTCAAATTCAACGATCAGGTCCAATGATTCGTATTACTTCAAATAATTCAGTTTCCTTTTTGCTTGACCAACACACACACCCAAAAAAACAAAAAAAATCATCGCCCATTCTTTTTGTATTCTTCTTGATATCCCTCTACCTTTTGAACCAACCAACCAACCAACCAAACCAAACCAAACCAAACCAAACCAACCTACCTACGTAGATACATACTATATACATATATCAATAACACGTTCAAATGATTCGTGAGCTCCATCCAAAGCTGGCTGCTCGGCTGGTAGTCGTCGTCGTCGTCGTCGTCGTCATCGTCGTCTCCTTTTTCCACCCACGCAATTTCCATCTCCCTCTTCATCTTTTACTCTCAATCTTGTTTCCCCTTTTCTCGCCAATATATACACACACACTTTTGCCGATCCTCGTAAAGCTCAGAAAGGCCGACAGTAAATCCGGTTTATGACAAGTACGACCCCGCCACCACGATACCTTTTCTCCCATCCCCACCATCATCCACAAAATTACTACGCTTTACCGATCCGATCATTATATTCCACCCCAATTATAAAAGAAAGTCGTTCGTCAAGGATATCAAAGAAAATCTTCCAAATGATTTTTAACTTTTAAGCTATATCACTTAAGGATTTCAAATAGATAGTTCATAAAATGGTAGAGAGTATCGTATCATATCGTATCGTATCGTTTAGCGGTCTTGTAGGAGGAGGCCCGTTTCGGAATTAGCTTCGGGCACGAGCTACGTAACGTAATTAACGAGCAGACAATTAATAACGCGCCGTTATAGATGCTGGCAGGATCGTTCGATCGTAATGCAGGAGGACTCGCATGAAAGGTACGCGTGCCTCCGTACGAGTTCATGCGAGTATATTGTATGCCTTCTCTTTCCCTCTCTCTCTCTCTCTCTCTCTCTCGCGCGCGCACATGAGACTAAAACGCAGGAAAGGGAACGTAATAGCCTCGCATGATACGCCTCCATTAATCCGTGTATATACCCTTCCATACTTTGGAGGAATAGACACCTCGTACGCCTCGGTTTCATAGCCGGTTCATCAGCCGGATATCTTGCTCCTTCTCTCCCCACCCCACCCCATCCCATCCCATCCCCTTTCCGTGCCATTCCTTCCTCCTCCAACCTCCTCCTCCTCCTCTTCCTCGTCATCCACCCCCAACTCTACCTCGTTCGCAATGATTTAATTTCGACTGGATCTTTGCAAATTAACAAGCGAGACAACTTTGCTATACTTTTCTTAGGTTATTCGAGAGAAAGAAAAAAAAAAAATGGTTTGAAAAAAGAAAGAAGAAAAAAAAGGGTTAACGCGTATCGTTTTCACGACGAGAACGCTTTCAATCACGAAATCATTCGGTAACACGCGTACTCAGTCAGCCCGACCATTCATCTTTCTCCACTGAGAGTTTCTTCCCACAACCATTTATTTTCATTCATTCGTTCGTTCGTTCGTTCGTTCGTTCGTTCGTTCAGTTGGTCTGATACAACGATCGATAGGTCTTACGTAATTAAGGTGGGAAAAGATAGATAATCCTGTTCATGTTTATTCCATTTCAATTTGTTAGATCTTAAACTATCGAGCTATGTTATTCTATTAAACTTGTGTTCATGATCTTTATAACAAATTGGTAATATACCAATCACCTTTTAAACAAATTTATTTAATGGTTTTCTTTAGAAATTTATTAACCGTGGAAAATATTACGCCTCGATAGGATTTTAATAATCAGAAATATCATATTTTCTTTTTATTTCTAATCTAAAACGATCGAAATCGAGACAGGCGTCTTGATCGATACTGGCAAAAACGGACGACAGGTGCATTTTACGCGTCATAAGTAACAGACAGGAGTGCAAGCACGTTCAACCCTTTTGTAATTAGTATGCGCCTTTCTCTCTCTCTCTCTCTCTCTCTCTCTCTCTCTCTTTCTTCAAATTTCTTTCCTCGCCAAAATGAGATCATAAATGTTAAGTATTGAAACGAAATGATGATAAGAGTCTCGATGGTAGAAACGAGCACACTCACCTGTAGGAACATTTCACCGTCAAGGTGATGATGATCGTACGCAGCTAAGGCAGCCAACTCACGTGCACGGTAATGCGAATCATGATGCGAATTTTCTTCCTTGTCCTTGTGCATCACCACTGTAAAGGAACAAGAGATACGAACGAATTAGAGGCAAAAAGGACAAGTTTTTTCAATCAAATTCTTTCCAAAAAGTAAAACAACAAGAAAAAATTAAAAAAGAATCATCGGAATGATTAGAGCAATCACAATCAAGTTTTATGATTTCTTTAGTTGGCAATATAAAAAAAAAAGGGGGCCGGGCAAAACTGTTTCTTATCGTAACTCGAGAACTTAAGATACGATTTACGATGGTCACCCTATAAAAAAAAAGGGACTCACACAGACACTCTCCCTAAAATTCTTTATTCAAACTCGCGTCAGCCGTTTTTATATTCTCAACATTGTCCAGTGTGGATGTGATTATACAGTGCTTTTTTTAAATATTTTTATATTAATCCCATTAATATATATATATATATATATATATATATATAATAAATAAAGTATATTGGAGAGAAAGATTGAAGATATAAAGGGATGGGGAGGCTGGCCCCAAATGATTCGTAAAAAGTTAACGGGCACAACATTCTGAGAAAAGATTCCTTTTTCGCGTTGGTTAAGTGCCGCAAGCTTGCTTGCTTACTTGCTTGCTGCTTACTTGCTTGCTCGTCCAGCGCGACTTTAATACGGCCGGTTTATTATTTAGTACTACCGTGCTCTCGTATGTTCTAATTATGGCGCGCATATTAAAGCAGGAGGTAGGCAGGTGTATGGAACTGTAACAGATCGACGGAGTATTATAGGGCTTAAGAGGAAGTGTCGTTCACTTCCTGTCATGTCGTATATACGACACGAGGTTTGACTTGGGCCCGGCCCCCCTCCTCCCCTCTCCACCCCACAACCCCGTCCCTCTTTACTATCGACATCGAATAATAAAAATCGCATCGAATACTTCAGAAATTTGTTGTACATATTTCGATATTCAAATTGAAAGATCTTCTTTATTTCTAAATTTTATTTGTGACACATTGTGTTTTATTATGTATAAAGACAAATTGATTTATTTGAAAATATAAACATCGTTGTTTAGGCTCGTGCATATGTGTGGAACTTTATCGAACGGCATCATCGGATGCTTCTACAAGAAGGATACGCGACACGCAAGGAAGCAGCACGCGTGCGCCACGCGATCCTTTTGGACCCCTCCCGAAGTACAACACAACAAGAAGAAGAACAAGGAGAAGCTTTCCGAGACGGATAAGAGAACGGATAACCGTGACAACGGGTTACCATGATCATGAACGAAATCTTTCTGGAGGGAGACCAAGAAAAAAATGATGCTTCGAATAAATATCAAAAGGGATCTTTTATAAAGGGGGATACGTTACACCTTTTTATAATATCATCTTGACAAAAAAAAAAAAAAAAACAAGGTACCCCCTTTGATTGAGATGGTTATTTTTTACTTAAATAAAAACCTTTATACTCGAGACTCTTTAACTAAAAATTATTCATGAGAAACAAATGAAATAATAGTTATCGTTCACATGGGAAATGACAGGATGGAATTTAAGTTGATCTGTCGTTCTTATAGGTTTTCGAGCACTCGTAAATGATTCCGTGCAATATCTTGAATGGTCAGAAGCCATTAGGGAGGCCTAAAACTAGGATCGGAATTGTCGTTAGGGATAACCGAAATTTCCTGCGACACACGAGTTACAGGATTCGATCGCAGGATACTAAAGGGAAGGAAAGGGAAGGGAAGGGAAGGGAAGGGTCGTCTAGTTAGTTGTTGTGGTATCTCTTACGGTTTTCACTTCCGACGTTCAACGTTTTCCGGAGAATTCGATTTTTAATCACCCCCAGAGTTACTAAACGACCGTGCCTAATGTTTCCTGACGACGGAGATCCTTTTATTTGGAAAAACTAACATTGAATCTAAAAAGGAAGGAAGTTTCGTTTCGTTTGGCAAGAAAAACGAAAAGAAACCTGAAAAGTTAAGAAACAAAAGTAAAATAGAGGATAGCGATTGGATATGGAAAGTAGCCAATGGTCGACGAAAGCCACCCACACTCAATCGAATTGACCAGAGTCATTTGTTGTTTAATTGTAAGTAAGATTTGTTGTTGTTGTGTTATCGTTGTTCTGCTTGATGCATTGTCATGCAATTGACATATCCCTTCCTTCTTTTCTTTGATTCTTTTATTTGCGTGCATCGTTGTTCGAAACGAAAACGTTGAGTCGTCTTACGTGCATCGGGATACTTCTAAGCAATTTATTTTACGCTTCAAAAAATAGATCCTTGGTTTACTTGGATAGGTAAAACGGAGTATGGAGGTTAAACCGACGATATCATTCGTAGACATTAAATTGACATTAGTCATTTCCGTTGACTCGTTTTTTCCATTCTTCCGAACGTTCAATCCTAATGAATCTGATTCTTAGTTTTTTTTTGGGTTTTTATTTCAAATCTCTCAGTAAAATATACTCCAATTATTTTCTAGGATAAACCGTCGTCGATCATCGTCTTGGTTTTGAAGTAGCATCGGTGCTTTCTTTTTTTCTTTTTTCTTTTTTTTTTTACTTCCCTGCCGATGATGACTCGTGTTTCTTTACGCAGTTGACGGTATCGATTGTGTTTAGGAGTCGAACCCATCGTGACGGGTCCCTGTTCTAAGTGAATGGTTAAGTAAGTGATTATCTTTTGACCACATAATCGATGGGTGATTAATGGAAACGTTCTCTCTCTCTCTCTCTCTCTCCCTATCTACGATATCTATTAAGAAGGTATCCTACGATGATAAATACGATGAAGCTAGTTCATTCTTTTCTCATTAACTTTTCTATTGGACAACTGTGACAACTTGTGACATCTTGACGTTTTAGTTTACTTTTCAATATGCGCTAATGGTTAACATCGGCACGCGTCCATTGTGGGTTACGAAACTCAGATAATATTTAACTAACGTTGCCTACAAATGTATGAGTTGCTTTATTTCTTTTTTTTATTATTTTTACATTCGTACAAATCTGTCAAAAGTTTTTCGATCAAATTGTTAGAAGCACGAAAAAGGGTGGTCGAGAAAAATATTGTATTATGGTAAAAGAAAACTCGTGAAAGCTTAGGGAAAGATATTTTTGGGTGCACCGGCCTACTTGTTAGCCGCTTATCGTCAAGGGGCGTTTTAATACTCGAGTGGTGAGTTTTCAACATCGAATGACACGACGTCCGTCGTTCGGAATCTCGTCGCTGCATGCAAATCGCTCGTGCTCGGAGACTTTGCACTAAAGGTTTACCTAAAGGTTCTTGCTGAGTCAGTTCGTTCCTTCCTCTTCTGACTGACTAACAAAAGCTAAAAGCTACTTTACTTACACACCAATAGGGGCCCTGCTGGTCTAGTAATATACACACACATACACACACACACACACATTCTTCAATGTATTATACATAAACGTCTATAAGTTGAATATTAAAGATCAAGCATGGAACATGCAGATTAGCTTCGCTAATACACTTGTTTCTTACAAATTACCCTTTATGTTTAAGACAATCGATTGTGTTGGAGAAACGTATTACTCGTAAAACTAACCGAAACAAAATTACCTTTGTCACCCAATGAATATATAATTGGATAGAAATTTTGTGTAGGTCTTTTTCATTTTCATAACGCGAATAAATCAGAGCGAGCGTCAGACGGAAAAAGCTTGGCAAAAAGAAAGAGAGATAGAGAGAGAGAGAGGTTTTTACTTGTAACCAAATGGAAGGACTCTCGTACTAGTTGGTACAATGCGAATACGTCCTTCCCTCCCCTCCCTTGTATAACCTTCGGTTGGCATACGGCGGACAGCAAATTGGAGGAAACGCGATTGTTCGACGTCGAGTTAATTCGCGGTCTGGCCGTGCCCGCATGATAATAGCTGGCCAAGAGAAAGAGAGAGATTATTAGCCCTCCCCCTCCCCAGAGTAATGAACGATCCTACTACGGACGCGAAAACCTAAGCAAAACTGTAACCTTAACGTAAAAGCGTACAACACGCTCACACGCAAAACTCTATATCGGCGATTGTTATATTGTAATTTATAAACTGCATATACCAATTACCAGACATTTCTGCATACCTGCGTTTGCACTTCAATCGTGGAAACTATGTTTTCTATGTTGCACGTTGTTGACTACGAAGAGAAATAACGCGAGAGATTGCAACGTAAAAAAAAAAAAAAAAAAAAAAAAAAACCCCGATGGAGAACTTTCGTTGCATTTTATTCGATGACCCCTTGAACGAGGGAGGTCGACGAAAAATTACTCACTGCGCTCGCTCCTTGACGAAAGTCGTCATTTCTGTGTCAAAGAAACTTTACCAGTTAACAACAACGTACAACAATTTATACTTGCAATATTTTCTCACACATCTGTTGAAGCCCGATGTTACTTTTCATTTAAAAATAATGATATTATATATACCGTTAAAGTTATTAGGAACATATATATATATATATATATTTATCCTAAACATGTACGAAATGAGAGATCTATTCGTTTGATTTTTCCACCCCTCTCTCTCTCTCTCTCTCTCTCTCCCTCTCTCTCTCTCGCGCGCGCTTTGTTTTCATTATTTTTCCCTTTTTTCACAGCAAATTCCATTCTCCGATCAGATATCGTTTCGCAGTCAGACACCGGGACTTTTTATCGAGGCGGACCCTCCTCGGTCGGCTCGCATCGAGGAAGAGAGTAGTTTTGCAAGCGCTCTTTAGTGCTCGATTCCACAACGACGTGCGTACTATACTATATGTGTATATGCACGGTGACCGTATAAAGTAATCCGTCAGACAGAAGTGGGCAGTGGGGTGATAATGCATGAGTGCGGTAGCCCCGCCCTATCCCTGTAACCACGATAAAATCTCTCATTACGCAACGAAACGGACCCTCTGTCGCTAGACTCTCTCTCTCTCTCTCTCTCTCTCTCTGTTATCCTTAGGCAGGAACTCTAATAAACCATACGTATGTGAAAATTTATTTTTCTTTTCGTCCCACCCCTCTTCGTTCCCTCAGTTTGCACTCACCCACCGACCGACCGACCACCACCGCCACCAACTCGATCTTTACATATGATCGACGCCCAATGTCATTCAACTGTCTCGCTGAACTAGATCACATCGTTCGATGAGACATTTATCATTTGCATGGAAGGAAGCACCGATTTCCTAGTATTTTTCTTTTTTTTTTTTTTTTTCATTTTTTTTTTTACAATCTCTATCCACAAATTCGAGATTGACCGTCACAAATGCGTTTAATATTTCTTATAAATATGTATATACACCTCTATTTCTTTACAAACTTAATACCAGTTCACATATGTATATATATTTTTCTTTATAAATATGTATTAAGTATAACTAGTACGTCTATTTAATATAGATATCTCTGTCTCTCTCTCTCTCTCTCTCTCTTTCTATACCGTATATAGGTAAAATATGTATTCCCGAGTAATTTACATATACATTTTAAAAAAAAGTCACATAAATTAAAATAACCCTAACTCTCCCATTAATATGTATGTATGGATATACGATTAAAATATATTAATTATTTTAATAATAAAAGTAAATCCTTGATAGAGGTGGGGGTGGTGGTGGTAGTTTAACAAATATAAGTAGTACGTTCGCGTTTTATTTGCTCGTATAAGAATAAGAATAAGAAGAAGTTTGTTGTTGGTGCCCTTCGCAAGGGCAAATCACGTAATAATTAGCGCGTACAGCCGTAGGTAGGACAATCGTATTAATGCATACCGCGGTAGGGCTATCTAAAGAGCTAAGCAGCTATACACGCTATATCTTATATCAAAGAGAGCCAGCTGTCGAGCGAGCAAGCAGAGCATATACTGCCCACAAACACGACATCGTCATTTATCACCGTTGTGAGCCAGCCGGGCCTCCTCGTGTAGGTTTTCTGCATTACCTAATGAGTTTCATAACCGAATTAAATTTTTGGTCTTGACAAGTTTTAACCCGCGAAAAGACGGGGAAGAGGACGAAGTAGAAGAGAGAGAGAGAGAGAGGAGAGAGAGGGACACCGATCTGGTCGTTAAAAAAAGGTACGACGTTTAAATTTTTAAGATTAATCTTCATCCTTGCCAATAATTTTATTTATTATATTATACATCTCTTTTTTTTTTTTTATTATTTTCATAAGAAATAACATTAAAATGCTGCTACACTAACGTGTGCATTTTTTTTCTTTTTTACGTGTACGTGAAACGACAACATATGAAAAATTTGTGTGTGTAGGTCTCGTCTGAAATAACTCGAGGGGGTTTGGTTGTTACTTTCTTTATTTTCTTTTTCTCATTTTTTTTTTTTTTTTTTTCATGGATCTTACTAGACGGAAGCAATGTGTCAACACTCGAAGTCTCGGGTCAACACTCGATTCGCCGTCGCTCGAGTAAACCAAAAGGATTAATGTATTTTGCTTGTTTCTCCAGTCCCTGAAAAAGGTTTCTTCTCCTTTTTTTTTTTTTTTTCTTTAACTTATTTCAATCGTATGTAAAAGGAAGTTCCTATTTTTGGAAATATTTCTCTTTAACAATGTACACAATTCAATTTTAGATATAATATATTAGGTTGTTCGAAAAGTCGTTTCGTTTTTTGTTGACACAATTTTCTGCATTAGTTGATGCAAATCGACAAATAGTAACACATGAGATCGATTCAAATTCAATTATTTATGACCACTTGAAAGGTTTAAGGTTTAACCTCGAAACATAAATTATTATCTTCATTTTTACAAAAGAAAAACGAAACGACTTTCCAAACTACCTAATTATGTTTGTTGGCAGTTCGTTCATTTGATCGTTCGTTCGTTCGTTCGTTCGGTCAGTCATATATTGGTAGGGGTTACGGTCATTGCTTACTGCTCATCCGCTAATTAAATTAGATAAAATCAAGAGCAACATGATGGTCAGAAAGAAAGAAAGAAAGAAAGAAAGAGTACAATTATGTGATGAGTAGGACGAGTTCTCCAATCCAGTCCAATATGCGAACATATTGTCGTTGATCGTATAGAACGTAAAGTAACATACGTCGAAAGAGGGTCGTCGGTTCCTGACACAACAACGATGCATACTACTACATTTTTCTTTCTATATAAGTGTACACCCACATAAACACACACACACACACCACATACATACATATATATTAAAAACACTAGTTTAAAGAAGAAGCAATGAGAGATACGTTACTCTTGGGACGTTCGCGTGACTTTTCGTTTACACGGTAGCACGATCCGTTAATAATCTCGGGTGTCTTCTTTCATTTAACCTATTATCTCGGAGAAAGAAAGAAAGAAAAAAAAAAGATAAAATAATCTCAGAACGGATAGTAGATGGGTAAAAAGATGAAATTCGAGAAGATACCGATCACCGATCTACACTATCGATCAAAACTTTCGATACTCGCGTACTCTACTCTTACATGAAATATCTCGACATTATTGTAAATTATATATATATATATATATATATATACAGATAATTACGATAGTATCCTAAATCAACGAATTATTATAACATACTAGGGGTGTTCCGGCATGCGTTGCTGTGGCTCACAATCAGTCCGATACACACGTATAATAAATAATTCGCAAAAAAAAATAATATTGCGATTATAAATTGAGATATAAGATAATCCTATATTCTAAGTGGAATGAAAGTGCACACAGTGTGGAAAATTTGATTAAAATCGGTTCAATAGTTTAGGAGTCCATTGCGGACAAACAACGTGACACGTAATTTAATAAAATATAATAAATAATTTCTACACGTTAAAATAAATCGTAAAATGAATGTTATCAATTATTTTGTTCGTAGTCATTTCATATATGACGTACGTTAAAGTATATACAGTAGTATTTTATAAGGATAAAACAAATACACCATGAAATAAACTTCATTGATTGTATATAAAATCATTAAAGTATTTGGTACGAGATAAGGGGAGTCATGGATCATTGAAGTTCCATGGACCTGAACCGAGCCTGCGGGAATCCAAAGATCGTAAGTTTCTCTTTCTCTTTCACTTCTTCTTTCTTTCTTTCTCTGCTTCATTCTGAAAACGGTTTCGTTCCTATGTATATATGGTGAGTGTGTTAGTATTCGTCGCGCATCTAACTAGAATGAATCGCCATAATTTTTCAAGGAACCGTGCTGCTTCGGCTACGTTTCGGGGCCTTCGCAAACGAGCTTGACAAAATACAGAAGGTGGAAATAGATTAGCGCGATCGTTTGTCTCGTCCTTCGTCTCTTTCCATTAGCTACGTATGTATGTATGTGTATATGTATATCTATGTATATATAAATGTAAACTTTTATATGTATAACGTAGATATTTTTCGTACGATTAAGGAAATAAAAATCTTCCTGAGAAAGGGAGAAAGAATTAAAGAAGTCTTCTCTTTCAGGGGGGGGGGGTAGAGGTTGGTTGGTAAGATGCGTAAACGAAGTTTTTTATTTAATCGCGGATACGCCGAAATTAAATTAGTAATTTTATTCGTATCGTAGCAGAAACTTTTTGACTTTCTTTCGCCGACGTTTTAAAGCTGCTTGCTTGCGTGCGCCCTCGCAAAGAATGTACGTTTGTAAATGTATGTGAGTGTGTATATATATATACTTATGTATGTACCTCGAAAACCTCCGAATTCAAATCAACCGGTTAAAAGTACGAGGGTAATCTCTGTGTCTTTTTCTTTTTATTGTATTTTCTTTTCTTCATTTTTATTTCAACATTCTACCATTTTCTCTTTCTCGTATTATTAATAAAAGGTAATTGTAATCTACGTCACTGATCATATATATTTTATTTATCGAAAATAATCTTCTCTTTTTAATATGTATAAATGACATGTCACGTTGTTTGTCCGCAATGTACTCCTAAATTACTGAACCGATTTTAATCAAATTTTGCACACTGTGTGCAATTTCATTCAACTTGAAAGATAGGTTTGTTTATATCTCAATTTACAATTGAATTATTTGTTTATTAACAAAAAGTCGGACTGATTGTGAGCCACAGCAACGCGTGGCAGGGCACCCCTCCTAGTTTATAATAAATATAAGATTTGAGTGATACTCTTATAACAATGATTATTATCATCATCATCATCGACGATGATCATCATATTCATCGAATAACCTTTTTTTTTTTTTCAAGATAACGATATTAATCTTATCATCCCGAGTTTCTCGCCTATCGTACCAAGACGATAAATAATAAGTGAGTAGAATTTTTACAACTCAGCCGGTAATTATTATTTACGACGGGATATAAAGTATAGCATAGCTTTATTAAACCACACTACTTCTCGATTCGAAGGCACTGGAATGGAACTCCTGACTCGAGAATTCTACCGTTTGATATGCATCGTCCGACACTTCAATGTCTGTTCCTTTCGTCTTATACTACTTTTATATTATATATATATATATAAAATAATTTGATATTTTTTATTTACGCGAATATATCATCAATAATTATCAAACTAATATCGTTTCCGTATTTCTGATAAAAATATCAAAATATATTGTATAATCAGATCGGAATGGATTTGACATTCGTCGTCGTATTAAAGTTTCAAATAATTCTTAAGTTCTCTTTCCATTGGGTTTTATACTCGTTGTGATATCTTCGAATAAAATCAGTTGGTAATTAGGCATCCAACTTAAAGGCGGAAGTTCGCGACTTCGAAGCGATATATCGTCGAAAAATTCCAAATTTCATTTAATTAAAATGACCATAAGTGACCGCGTGTTCAAACCTGCACCTTTTCATTTTAACGCCGTGTGTATATTATATAGCATATTTTTGAAAATAAGAGTGTACGGTGGTACGCGTCGTCGTTTGTTTGCGCCCTGTTAACGATCGAAAAAATTGTTCGTTGAATCTTTCGTTGGATCTTACGTTGGATCTTCAGAACCGATCGCGGTTTCGTAGGCTCTAGGTAGGGAAGATCGAAAACCGTTCGACCGAGATCGTACTATAGACATATAGCCAGCCACGGCTAATCTACTTATGGTATCCGATGTCGAATACGCTTCGACGGTGTTCGGTTTCGTTCGTAAATAACATGGCGAGGTGGTTAATTCGCAAATCTCTTCAAAGCGTGAAATCCGACGTTCGAAGGTGTACGATCCTGTGGTCCAACTTAAATAGATCAAACAAACACATATACAAGGATAATAAAAAATCATTGCACTGGGTTGGTTGGTGGTATCATCGAACGTTGTTGTTGAACAAGTTGGGGGAGCTTTGCATGAAAGAAAAACGCATGAAGAAACGCGTTTCTTCATCATCGTTTGTTGAATTCCATTGGGACGCGACCGCGGCTCATTAGCATCATAATAACGAGCCCCTATGTCTTTGGGTAAGTATTTACGACGGCGTCCGGGAGAGTTGATGCGTATTGGTGCCGTGTATATATCCGTGCCACTCGGATACCGGAGGTGTAAGGTAACATCGCGTTCCACCATTTCGGACCACCCTGTTGTGGAAGCCATCTACGTCGCGATCGCGAGATTTCTTGTCGCCATACTTTCTCTCACTTGACGAACGTTTACCTTTAAACGACATTTTTTTTCCCTTCTCTTCCTTCCCCCCCCCCAATATCCCTCACCCTTGCATACGATCGAACGATCGAATCTTTATCCAATATTTTTTACTCGAAGAATCTGCTGTGCATTGCATTGCATTGCATTGCTTTTCTCTTTCTTCTTTTCTTTTCTTTTCTTTTCTTTTCTTTTCTTTTGTTTTCTTCTTGAGAGAATGAAATAGTCGGAAAGAAAGAGGGAGAATATAACCTCGGTAATTTCACATAAGACAGGGCGGCGCACGCGCCACCAAGCGGAAGTGCTTAAATCCATCATGGCGTCCACCGGAAACCGCCTGAGTCACTCGCGTAATCGTACCTCCTCCCGATGTATCGATTTTCTTGGACGTTTCTCCAAGCAGGCTAGCCCAACTTTTGCTTATCTTAACCGTTTCAGGCACATTAATTAGCTCGAAAAAGAAAGACCCACTGAGAATATATCTAACAGAAATAAACGAGGAATTTTCAGAAAGTCGCTGAAAGAATGTTACCGAGAAGGTCTCCGAGCTCTCTCTCTCTCTCTCTCTCTCTCTCTCTCTCTTGCTCGTACTAGTTCGAAGACTGTCTTTCTTTCTCTCTCTTTCTTTTTTCAGTTATAAAACTGCACGCTACGAATATAAAAATGCTAAACCGCGAGACGAATTCTCGCGAGGAATTAAAGAAAATACTATTGTAATAGTCACGAGACTTTTTACCGAGAAAAAAATGTATCAAATAAATTATTATCCCCCGAGACATTCCTATGGTGTGGTATTCTAAACACAAAATTCGTAATTATAATAATCCTTTTCAGTTAGCGTATCATAAATTTATCAAGTAATTTTCTACCATTTGTATTAAACAAACTTTTAACATTTATATTATACTAAGGGGTGCCCTGGCACCCGTTGCTGCTGTGGCTCATCACAGTCAATCCGATACACACGTCCATCTGTTAGAATCTTATCAAACTAAAAGAGATAATCATGACTCTAATTAATTAATAAACAAATAATTCGCAATAAATTGAGATATAAACTATCCTATCTTTCAAGTTGAATGAAATTGCACACAGTGTGTAAAATTTGATTAAAATCAGTTTAGTAGTTTAGGAGTCCATTGCGGACAAACAATGTGACACGTAATTTATATATATATATTAAGATTTTACGATTAGGATTGATATATTCTTTCTTATTGATAATATTGTACACCATCATTATGTTTGTCCATAATCCAATGAAATTGTCCACACTCTTACAATAGAAAATAGTTGAAATGTCGCATACCGTTCATTAACAAAGATCCTTCTCTTACTTATAGTTGTACCTTTTAATAATTGCTCATTTAACTGTCGAGGAATTTATCGAGCTCTTATCGTAGCTTTTTACTGGAATTCTCGATAATCTCGATTTCATTCCATAGGATCGTATCGTTGACGATTTTCAAGTAATACTATCGTGAATCGTAACGTCGCATGCTTGGCAAATACATGTGTGTGTATGAGTGTGTGTGTGTGTGTATAAATTTGAAATTTATGGGTAGATAGTTGAACGAATAGTTTCTCAACGTTTAAAACATCCTCAAATTCATTTAATCAATTGTACAATAATAAAAATGAAAAATACAAATGAATACCCTAATGACAATAATTTGGTTTCGTTATTGCATATTTATAAATGAAATGAAGAGAAAGAAGAAGGCAGGAAAAATGTAAGATAACGAGCCGATTAACGATTAAAGTGTATCGTCTTCTAAAAGAGGGATAAACGATCTCGGTAGTTAGGTCGAATCGTAGATAGATTCACTAGGCATCAAAGGCAAGAAGGAGAGTGCAACGGACACGCTACTAGGTTTATTGCCGATGTACATAGAAGGAAGAAGGTACACCACCACGGTGGTAGTTTGAGGCCACGGGAGAGAGATCGATAAAGTCTGCCACCAAGAAATTTCAGAGCCTAGTCCTCTTGCTTGAGGTTAACTCTGCCAGTCAATTGTTATACTCTAATCATAAACTTCTCAAATAGGCTTCGACAATCGATATAATAACATAATGCTTAACATTTGTTTTTCTTCTTCTTTTTTTTTTCTTTTTTACAAATAAATATGCACAGATCTGATTCATTAAACCCATTAACTGCGGTGCGTTCTCGAACCAACCTAATCCATTGATATGAACGGCGCGATTTTCGCATATCAGTCGTTGCGAAAGAAAAAACATACAAAATTTATAATCTAACACAGTGTATAAATAACTTTAACAACAGGATATTTGAATAATTTTAAACGTAATTATAAAAATAATCAAATTAAAATAGACGACGAATTTCAAATATCAAAATGCAATTAACTAAACGACATTGAAATAATTGTCAAAATATTTCATTGCTATGTTACATATCACAATGAATTGCATGTTAAATTAATTGGTAAAACAGCAATAGAGGTGTTATAGTAAAAAAAAAAAAAATACAGAAGGCGTATATATACGCCCCCTTTAGCAATCAAAGGGTTAAATTCACATAGATTTTTATGAAATTTTATTGTAAGATTTGATATTAAAAATGAATCTTTTAATAATACAACAGATAAATAAGACAAATGTGTACGCTTGTCGGATGTCTTATTTTTTGTCGTTAATACGATCGATCAGGGTTAGAAAAACGAAGGAAAGAGAGAGAGAGAGACTGAGAGAGAAATCGTTGAAATAGAACATACACGCGTAGCCACGTGTCACCGTGCGCTGTCTCGAAAAAGGGTGATTCACGAGAAATATAGTCTTAATGACAGCAGTCGGATACATTTTTGACCGTGGGTTGTCTTTCATTCTATCGTATTCCTACAAGCAGGTTGAGATCTATAAATCCTTGGTGTTCTAGTCAATCGACGGGAGATATTTATCGCGTGGTATGGCGTAGTATGGGGGGGAAGGGGGAAAGGGGGAGTAGGTAGGTTCTTTATGGCTTTACGAGGGATCAATCGATTTCTACAATATATATATATATATATATTAACTTTGTCCTTTAACCCTTTGGAATCCAGGGTAAACGTTTATCCTCCTGAATAACGCGTGACAATAAATGGAGATAATAAATGTCAAATAATAATAAGAAGAAGAAAAATCTCTATTTTTATTATAATTGAACGGCTTTTAAATATTATCTCGTTAATAATCATAATTTTATTATTTATTTGTCGATATAAATCATATTTTTACTTGACGTTGGTAAACACATTTAGAAATAATAGGTAAGAAAGACATAGAGAAATTAATGAGATAAGATATTTTCTTCTCTTCTTATGGATCGATCGATCATTCCAAAAGGGGGAGGGAAAGAGGGTGGATAGATCCAAGTATCGCAATATATCTCTAGCAAAGCCATAATAATTAATGATCCGATCGTGTTCGCACTTGTGTCCCGTTTACGACAGCGTACACATTTTTCTACGTGTTTCCACGGGAACGAATAAGAGAGAGAGAGAGAGAGAGAGAGAGAGAGAGAGGAAGAGAAGGTGAGGAGTCGTCTCGGCAACGTCATTAGAAATTCGCAACATGTGTTTCAATGTAACGACACAACATACATAGTAGAGAAAAAGAATGAGAGAGTGAGTGAGAGAGTGAGAGAGAGAGAGAGAGAGAAAGAAAAAGGACCTAGCATGCATTGGCTCACGGTGGCCACTCGGAACGAACACTCATGCAATATGAATGACTCCCGGCACACTCTGTAATTACCAGCGCATTTCATTAGGCGCATTAAATGATTTCGTGGCATGAATACATTTCTGCTAATGTTGATTGGCGTGCCGTCACCAATGATGATGCACTGGTACAACAGCCATCGAATTTGCTCGGTTTTATTCGCCGTGTAAACTCTCCGAAAAAAAAAAAAGAAGAAAAAAAAAACCAGAGAGAAACAAATCTAATCTTTTTCTTTTTTTTTTTTTTTTCGTAAAAGAGAATAGGTTGACAATAAAATTACGAGATCTCTAGGACGACGTATATCTTTGTTCATAAAGATAATTGTTTTGTTTATTCAACCCTAATCAAAGGTATGCGATTAGCATAGGAAGAAAAAGCACGTGTTCTCCTCCTCCTTCTGCCAACTCTCTTTCCCCCTTTTTGATTTGTTTTTTTCTTCTTCTTCTTTACTCGCACACCGATGATCAACCTTCGGTAGTTTGTTCCCCCTATTTGACTCTCGACTCTCTCTCTCTCTCTCGCTCTCTCTCTACACTCGACTCAACTCAAACCGGGTCGTCGTCTACTCTCGTTTTCTTTTAAACCAACCTCAACGAAAGTTCAGAACTTCTTTATCTTAACGCAACTTAATCTGACCTATTACACAACTACTATATATATATATATCTGATCGAATAAAAATATGATTTTATAATTCGAAAAAGAATTGATTGAAAAATGTCTTCGACTATTTGTTGGAAGATCCATTGCGATTATTCGTCGTTAAGAATAACAGCAACACTGATCGTTCCTTCCGCGATCTTAGACTATAGCCAATTAACATTCTAATGTCGTGACGCGTTTCGCGTGCGTCCTTAAGGCGTCGCAATAGTTCCTACCCGTCGCTTTGGAATCTCATGACTTTTACAATAAGTAGTACGTAAATACGTACGCACGCATGCAAGCGCAAGAACGTAGGAGGTGTAACAACAAAAGAAACGAGGTATAGTTGAGTGATATCGAACGAAGTATGCTAATCACAGTGTTAAAAACTCCAAACGTTTGCTTTGAATTAGAATGACTCATATTGAAACATCCTATTTTATTAAATGAATAGTCATAGTGTATAATAAAAAGATCGTTGCAATGAACTGACCAGCTGCTGACCCTTTTTTTTTTCTTTTATTATCAATGAACATTGACATCAGAGAAGAATACAGAAAGAGAAATAACGCCAGGTGATATCGAATTGGTATCGAAAGAAAAGCGAATGAACGAACGTTTCTAACCAACTGTAACTCCACCTCCACCACCTACCCTAAAAATATATTAAAAACCACCAAGCAAAGTATCGTGAAGAGTTGGGAAGGATAGCCATGAGGCACTAACCGTCCGTCGATTCGAGCTGAACCGTCTGTCCGTTCATTCCATCCGTCTGTCTGTCTGTCTGTCTGTCTGTCCATCCATCCGTCCACCATCCGTCCGTCCGTACGCTCGTTCGTTCGTTCGTTCGTTCGTTCGTCCGAGCGTGTTCATCCATTACCTTCGTCATTAGGTCCTCGAGGGAAGAGAAGAAAAAGGATAGTAGGCTCGGTAAGTTTTCTTCGTGGCGCCGAGGAAACGAGCGGATGTTCTTCCGTCCTAGTCCTTCGAGTAAGACGACCAAGATGGAGTAGGAAAGAAAAGGGAAAAGAGAGAGAGAGAGAGAGAGAGAGAGAGAGAGAGAGAGAGAGAGTGAACTTTGCAGCAGCAGAAGAAGAAGAAACCCTTTATTAAAGGTTGCACACCTTTGTGAGTGAAACGAAGAAGGAGCAGTGATGGTGGTGGTGGTGGTGGTGGTAGTAGTATTGGTCCGGCAAAACCGTAGGGAGGAATGAAGATGAAGAGAAATGCGAAAGAGAGCGAAGGCCCTCGATCTGCCAAATGAAACAGGGCTCTGGTGAGATTACGTGATTCGTAGCGGCGATTCGCCATCAGTGTCAGTTTAATGAAGGCCTCTAGGTAAAAGCGAGAGCTCGCCCAGCGGGACGCAGTCCGACTCTTTGGCTCTTTCCTAACAGAGAAAGAGAAAGAGAGAGGGAGAGAGGAATTCTTTTTTGGAATCGAGCTGAGAAAATCGCCGTGAAACGACCTGTAGCGATCTTACCTAAGAGTTATTTCCTCTTTCTTGATCGTCTCCCATCGAAACGACTCGTAAAGGATAAAAAGAGAGAGAGAGAGAGAGAGAGAGAAAGAGAGAGAGGGATAGGTCAAATAACAAAAGAGAATTCTTCTCGCTACTAAAACAGAATCCTATCTCGGTTTCTTTCACCTTTCAATGGATTTTCCACGTTAGCGAGTGTGTCTCGAGTAGGAAGTAATAGTAGAGACGATTTCGGCACGCTACAGTGGAAAATAGGCGCCACGTGGGGTAGCACACGCGGAGTGCAGCAGCTGTGCCCTTTCAAATATAAACGAGAGAACATAATTTCTCCCCTTACCACCCCCGTATTTCTCTCTCTCTCTCTCTCTCTCTCTCTCTCTCTCTCACACACACACACACACAATTTCCTTACTGTACCTCCAAGTACCGGAGATACTGTGAGATACGCCAGGTGCGCGTTACGAGGGCGGTACTGGTGGCCGGCCAGCTACGCCGGATAGATAGATTTACAGCAAATCATTTTACACGCCTATTCGGCGGATCCTACGCGTGAAATATAGTCGACATTAACTCGATGGCGATGCCGAAAAGAGGAACCACCAGCCGTTCTCCTCTTAACAATTCCATGCGCGAATTCTCTTCTCAAAAGATATAGGTGTATATATATATATATATATATACCTTTTGGCTTTCTCGTTAACGGTTAACGGTGGACGCCATTACCAACGACACGTTTCTCTTTTATATATATATACATAAAAGTATATATGATACCTATATATCTTTTGGTAAACGAGAGCAAGAAGGGTTATACCTTTGCGTCTTACGTGAGCTACGCGTCGCTTCGGTAGCGATTTTAAAAAGGGAGAGAAAAGAAAAAAAAGAAAAAGAAAAAGAAAAAGAAAAAAAAGGTCGTCGTGGTCTAAGGATGAAGGAGCCCAGCAGAAAAGGGCCAGCACAACGGGTCTCGCTTGGTTTTTCGGGGAGCAGCGGCTCGTGGTCGGAGCATGAAAGGTGAGCCGCCGAAGGCGGCTGCCGAGTTACGCTCGGCGGTCGGTCAAAATCTTCTTCGAGTACCTGTCCGTTCATCCAATATAAGAGAGACGACCGATCCTCGGCACAGTTATACATATACTTATGCATGGAGCCACACTTGGTTTCTTGCTTTTGCTGTTCCTGGTCCGCGACCAAGACCAAGACGAAGACGACGATTCGACGGTCGTCGGCCGACACTCGAGACACGCGTTCTTTTATTTCCTTCGCCTTCTCTCACTCGAAGAAGCAGATTTTCTGGAATTCGTCTGGTTCCTTGGTTGCCTCTGCAAAGGCCCGACTTTACCTTACCCTCCTCCTTACCCTCCTCCTCCTTCTTCTCCTCTTCTTCTTCTTCTTCTTCTTCTCGTGCATCCTACAAAACCCTCTCCTTGCGCAACCTTCTTTCCTTTCTTTCTTTGCTAATCTATCTCTCCTTCTCTCTCTCTCTCTCTCTCTGTTATTTTGCTTCACTCGTATTCCAGTTCGTGGGAAAGCAACGAATCGATCGACGTCCAAACCGACGTCGGACCCGGACCGATCGATCGCATCGCGAATCTTCGTCCATCCGTAAGATTCCATAGTCGGCTTTCTCATAGGAATTATCTAATTTTATTTTCTTCTTCTTCTTTTACTTCTTCAAATTTGAACTCTTGAAGAAAAAAAAAAAAAAAAAAGATTTGAAATAAATTAGATAAACATTTGTTAGAAGGAAATCGGTACCGGTAAAAGATTTCCCGCGAACATTAGTCACAGTAAAGCTTACGCTTTTGCTTCCTCTCCAAACAGACGTATATATACGTTTGCCATGATCGTGGACTCATTTGATACATTCGTCTCGTGCTTTTTATCCGTTTGAGAAAGAGAAAGAGAGAGAGAGAGAGAGAGAGAGATAGGGAGACTCTTTAAATAACGACAACCGAGGAACGATTCGTGAGATGATACGCGAGGAAAGGAGATGAAACGCTCGGTTGGTAGTCCCTCGGAATATCACCGAGGATGCGTTGCGTTTTCCGCGTATCAACGATCATCATAATTCAAGTTGATATCTGGTAATTTGCTAGGACGGTCAGGTAGGTATGTATGTATGTACACCGCGAAGCAACCTAATCGATGCGATACGTTTTCTTTATGTACTTCGTAATACTACCAAAGAAAAAACCATAATCTTAAATGAATTTAACATCATATAACTAAACAACAAATTGATTTTCTAACATAATCGAAAATGCTTTGACAAATTTAACTTTTTTTTGTCTGTCTCGATTGTTCTTGTTAAGGCTTCATTTCCATTTCTGTGTAGAGTACGACCTTGCGTTTTCAAAGCCGCGGGAATAGTAGAGAAAGCAAAGGTGAATGTAAAAAGGGAGAAGCCAGGTGGTATGGCGATGATGAGATGATGTGATCGCGCCATATGCTGCTCCCTCTAGGGGGCTTACCGTGTACGCGCCTACTAATTAATTCCCAGGCCTTTGTTCTAGCTGCCACTACCGCTGGAATTACTCTTTTTTTTCTTTTCTTTTCTTTTCTCTCTCTCTCTCTCTCTCTCTTTTCTTTTTATAGAATATTTCCTATTTGCCCGAAGCTCGGAAAAGTAGCCTTTCCTGTGACGTTAGTTCTGTGCAAAAAAAAAAAAAAACAAAAAAACATTAATCGGAACTTACCAAATGTTTGGTAGATAGAATTGTTAATCGATTATCGCGACAAAGTCGTTAAAATAGTGTATCTAAGTATAGGAACATAAATACTAAGAGTTCCGTGGAGTCAATGAAAAAAAAGAAAAAAAGGAGGGGGGGGGTTGCTCGGAGGAAACCGCAAGGGGTAGTTAGTAGGTACCTCGATGCCGGAGTAGGAAAGAACGAGCTGTAGTGCCAGCTCGTGTAACTGACACCAGTCATTCGCTTTCCCCCGTTTCACCACCATGTTGTGCCACTTGTACCCCCTACCATCCGCGCTCGGCAACCCTCCTCCCTTCGACGTTCCTCGAAAGCGATATGTTTGCGTTTCCTCCTACGAGCTTTTATTACGATTGCTAACCGATCGTGGTAATTCAAGCAATGATACAACCAACACACACGTAGTAACTGAGAATCATCTCACATATGATGAACTTGACTTTTACACTTTTTTTGAAGTGAAAACTTCTTTAGAATGGGAGTGATCTGAAAAGCAAATAAACGCGGTCGGTCAGGAAACGGAGCTATGAAACGGAGCTATGAAACGGCTGCTATACTAAATAATGAGAGAATGAGACGGAATATAGCTATACAGTTTTTCCTATTCTTGGTCTCCTCTTTATAAGCAACTTGTCTCATTTCTTCGAATTGAGAATTTGCCTACTGTGTAATATGTTTTTTATAATATGTTAATAAGACGTAAATTAATTTTTGAAAGTGTTAACAATACAATAATAATATTTTTATAAAGTAACAACCCTATAATTATCCTACACCTGATATTCTGCATTCGTCTCATTCTCTCAAAACTTAGTTTTTCGAAGGTTTCACTTCTAACACGTGTGATCTGCCCACATGATATTTTTTTTTTTTACCGATTCAAACTTTTCATCATTTTTGTATCATTTTGTTTGTTCCATCAAGGACAAGAGAACGATCTATTTTTCACAGCGAGATGTGCGAGCGAGAGAGAGAGAAAGAGAGAGAGCAGGCATTTAATCGCTCATCAGGGATCGTCCGTTTATCTAAAGGTGAGAAAAGAGAGAGAGAGAGAGAGAGAGAGAGAGAGAGAAAGAGAAAGAGAGAACCCTTTGTGAAGTCTGACGGATCCGCTGACTAATAACGCCATCGATCAACCGGTGACTTCACACGGAGCATTTTACGATACGCGTACTTTGAATTAGTTCCACGATCAGAGGTTAACCTCGTACTTTTATTTCTTCCCGAGCATCGTCTACATGGGACCCTGGGTCCTATGTTCTTTCCTCGTCGTTAACAAAAAGGGACACCGATTTGCGTTTTAACAGGTATGACGTTTATCTCACATTGTATATAAATTCGTTGGGGAAAAGAAAAAAAATGATAAAAAGATCTTCCTCGTGAATGCATTAACAACGATGTTCGCGTAAGGGCCCCTTTATTTTATTTCAACAGATATCTTTACGCTAATCACACATTAGTCATGCAGAAATGTCGCAAAAGACCTTTGATTGCAGTGTAAATTTCATTCTCGCCTAAGGAATCATTCAAGTGCTCGAGTATGAAAGATACACGTGGTAAGATAGGAAGGATTTTCCGGATAGATTTGAAAGTAGGCGTAGTCCAGCGTGCATCTATCATACGTCAAGGTACGTGTCCCTGCCGTGAACTCGGTTCACTCGTCGACGAATGCTCGGGGTGTGAGGTTAAACGAGCGAGCACATGCAAAGGTGTCTTGTTCAGTAGGTCAGGAGTGCCAAGAAACCTTCCGGGTTTCCAGCTGATCGTGGCATGGCAGGCATACAGGCATACAGGCATAGCGTGGCGTGGCGTGGCGTGTTGGCGTGATGCGTGCGTTACCTACCCGCAAGCAAGCAAGCAAGCACCAAGCAAGCACCAAGCAAGCAAGCACCAAGCAAGCACCAAGCAAGCACCAAGCAAGTTAGCTAGTCTCTGCTTGGGGAGTTGTTTCGCTATGGTCTTCTCACAGGCCATGGCCTTTAAACGAGAATACCATAGCCCTTGGTAGTCTAGCTAGGTACGATATGTCGTGCGTAGATCGATCGACATAGGCTTAGACTTAACGATAATGAGACGATATCAAGATTTTTCATCTAATTGTAAAGCCAACGCTACGACTTTGTAAGCACTTCCTAAGATTTCTTCCTTCGATTTGCTCTTGAACTCGTTGTCATTCCCAAACATATCTCTCTTTGATCGAACTTACTTTTCTTTCTTTCTTTCTTTCTTTTGCTTTTGTAGATAAGAATCGTTAAAACGTAATCGTAGCCACGCTGATAATAATTATTCTCGGTAGGTGCGTATCTCTCGATTCAGGTGACGGTTCTCCGTGTTTGCCAGCCCCCCACTCTTCCTCACTAAACTCGGCTAACTTGAAATCGGTAATGATCTCCTGTCTCGCTACTAGATTGACTCGAAATAGATTGCCTGGCCCCCGTAGTTCCACGCCGTAATCTGGCCTTCCCGATAATATCGAGACTCAAACTCGTATCGTGACAATTAACCCATCGTGCGACTTGATTTATGTGCGAACTATATATATACACACACACACATATGTATATATATATACATTGGTATGTATAGGTAAGTAGAGTTAGCCAACCGTATAGATTTCCAAATATCTTGAACTTCTTTAGGAATTTCCTTCGACCTAGTTTACAAGGATTATTATAATATTATCGTCATATATAAAGGAAAGTATTATATATCAAATTTTAACTTGAATAAAAATGATTCTACATAGTTTGTCGAGATAATATTTTTCTCAACGGGTTACTAAAACACACACACACACACACACCTCCTTTTCTATAATTTAAGAATTGTGAAAGTTATTTGAATGATCCTCGTATCTCTTATGGGAGTCTCGTGCTAAATTCGCATAGAAAAGGCAACGTAATAATTTTCTTTCTTTTTTTTTCTTCCGGATCCTTAGAAATCGTCGTCGTCGTCGTCGTCGTCTTCGTCGTCGTCGTTCACCGAGAGGTTACAGAGGAGGAGGATCGGTGTAACGGCTCTAAGGTGGTATGGTATATATAGGTATAACACGTAAATCTGCGTGATCCATCTTGGACCGTGTAACGCTCCATGTAACGCGCCGAACGCTATGAAGCGAGTGCTGATTACCATGCTCGTTAATTCTCGGCTAATATAGCAGGGTTTAAGTTGGTACGTATACTATATACCTGGTGAGGAATTAGAAGGTCGTCGGAGACAGTATGTTACGACGATACCATCTCGAGCATATTTATATCACGATGATACTGTCTTAAGTTACAGCCGGAGTTACAGCAGCTGCAGATTGCACCTACCTTATATACCCCTCCCTCCCTCCCTCCCTCTCTCTCTCTTCCATTCGACTCGCACCCTCCTCCTCCTCCTCCTCCTCCTCTCTCCTATCTTTCGAATTTTCGCTAATGTTGCTAATAGTTTACTTTCGTCCATCTATTTCTTCATTCTTCCTGCGACATCAGAATATTATGAAGCGATATTTGATAAAATGGTGGAACGGTAAAAAAAAAAAAAAAAAAAAATACGAAGAGGAGAGAAAAGAAAAGAAAAGAAAAAAAAGGGGGAAAAAGAAGAAGGAGGAGAAGAAGAAGATGATATTTCGAGTGTCGTTTGGTCGTGAGATTTTTATTAGCGTCAACGAAAAGAGAGAGAGAGAGAGAGAGAGAGAGAGAGAGAGAGAGTGAGTGAGTGAGAAAGAGAGAGGGAAGGGGGTTCATGCGTGAATCTACGGGAGAGCGTGGAATTTAATACCCCCGAGAGAAACACAAGGAGGCGAAATATTTTTCCAGACGACGAAGCTTACCTCCGGGCGCCGATTCGCGCGTTCGTGGAAATTTCACGCCGAAAGGCGTAACGTAATTCATTGCTAATAACAATAACAACAACAACAACAACAACAACAACAACAACAACATAACACAACAACAAGAACCATAATCGCCGTGCCGATAATAATGAGTCGTTATTACAGTCTAATTCGCATCTTCGTCGAGATACGTTGGATACGCTTCGGATACTTAAACATCGGAAAGAGAGACCGATAGAACCTAATTTATATTCATATATACGCGCGGAATAAATAGGCAATTTATGCGCACGGATTATTTGCCACTGACCAACGCGAGTTACTTGCCTGCCGTCTGTTAGAAAACTACTCATCGTTCTGATTTTGTATATTTCACATTCTTGTTATATTATAATACCAATTAAACAAAATATCCGTTCGTTTGTAAAAAAAAAAAAAAAAATAAGTTAATAAGGTAAGGGTAAGAAAAGTTGCAAGGGTTGGGGTTGATTTTTGAGTTTTCCCTTTCGGATTGTTGGATACCTTTCGGTTGTTTTTTGGTTGTTTTTACCTTGGGGTTGATTTTTGAGTTTTCCCTTTCGGATATCCCGGATTATCAAGGGACATTGCGTGTACGAATTCTAGTTGGAATTGTAGTAAAAAAAAAGAAGTCTCGACTACTACTACTACTACTGCTACTACTACTACCAGTGTTGCGGCTTTGTAGATCGCGCACGCGCGGATGTACGGGTGCCGCACCCAGCCGAAGAACCGTAGGTAATTGCATGTAGAACGGTCAAATAAAAAAAACAACAAAGCCACCCGTTCGAACAGAGAAATGGAAAGAGAGAAAGAGAAAGAGAGAAACGTTCTCTTCTACCGTATTATACCTACTCGTAGAGTTACGTAGCTAGCTCGTAGTGCGTGAGAAGAAAAAATTTACTCGCTCTCTTGGGCTCATGGCTTCTCTAACAATATTCCACCTTAGATTTTCATATAAAAATATTCAGAACTCTTCGTGGTCGGTGAGCGTATGCTCGAGAAGAGATCGCTATCCGTCTTGCTGTTGTTGGCTATTGATTCGTACCACATTAACGAATAACCGCTACGTAAAACGTATATATATATATATATTATATTTTATATTTTATATATATATATATATCTATAGTTCTTATCTACTGGATTCGTGCCACAGAAAGAATGAACAAGAAAATACAAACGAATAATCCAGGAAACATAATTATGTGCTATAGTGGAAATGTGTTGCCAAGATCATTTGCAAGTGTAAAAAAAAAAAAAAAAAATCAAAGAAAAGAGAAAAATTCCAATGGAATTTTTCTTTAACGTAAATATTTGCGCGTTTAATCTCTCTCTCTCTCTCTCTCTCTTATTATTTTTATATTATTATTTATAAGTTTAGACAGAGGTATATCATTTTATTTTCATGCGTGTGCAACAAACGGTACTTGGTATACGATCTCAGAGTTGAATAAAATATTAGAATTAACGTAACTGAAATACTTTAACACGCATTGATAAAGAAAAATATGAACATAGGATGTAAAATAGATAAGATAAGTTTAACTATTCTAAATAGGGTAATTATAGATGGACGCATTGGTTAACACAAAGATCATCAGATCTTAAACAGACACTACCTATTTCACGATCGTTCATCCAATGACGTATTTTACCAGCCCATGATGATGATGATGATGATGATGATCGTAGTGGTGATGATGGAAGGGGTGAGATATACGAAGGGAAAGATGGGGGTTATTCTTAATTAAAATGATTGCCGACATTACGGCTAAACTCTCGCAATTATGATTCCCTGTCTCCCATAAAAGTGCTGCTTGATGTCCGTTGGTGTTCGTCATATTTTCAGCTAATAACAGCCTTACGCCCTGCGCCATTCTTATCGGAGTTTCATCATCGTTGCAATGCCAAGAGACGTGCGCCCCCTGTACAAGATGTATCCGTGTAACGAGCATCGGAGGAGGATTACTTTTTTTATTTTTTATTTTTTTTCTGTTTATCCATCAGTATTGTGAATTAAAAGAAAATTAGAATTGAACGAAAAAATATTTAACAAAAAAAATCAACGACACTCAACGTTTTTTTTTTATTCGGGTCAAGGTTATATAACCTTACGAACGATTAGATCCATTTGATTTTACAATTCACATTGGCGTAGGTATATCTTTTATCGATCTTTCGATAAACCAATGATCGTAGCTGTAACTATAAATTTTCCTTATAAATCCTACGAATATCTGATTGAATAAATCAACTCGAACGAATGAAAGAAAGAAAGAAAGGTAGGAAGGTAGGAAGGTAGGAAGGTAGGAAAAGGTAGGAAGGAAGAATGAGCGATTTATCTAAATGGATCCATGTAAATGAACTATCATAAATAATGGTAACTTAAGTTTGATTGTAAATAGGTTTAGATGTTATATTAATATGTTAGAAAGATAAATGATTATGTAATAATAAATGGATAAAAGTATGAAAGGATAAAAAGAGAGAGAGAGAGAGAGAGAGAGAGAGAGAGATTAATAATAAAACTTGACTATCTTCTATTTGATAAATGTACAAATTTCCACAACGACAAATTAATTTCATTTCAATCTCCTAGATCAAATGCAAATAACAATTTGATATACCTTGTAAGACAGGTGAAAGGAAAATACTTTTGTAAAGGAGGCTTTAATCGATTTTTTTGAAGTCGGTTAAAAATTGAAGAGTTTCGTTATTTTGTCATGGATCCTATAATCAAAACCTAAACAAATTTAAGACTTATATGGTTTTCTCATGGATGCCATTATCAAAATTGAACCAAATTGAAATGGGACTACACGGGAAGTACCAGCTTTTAAATAAAAAAAGAATCATCAAAATCGGTTAACCCAGTCGAAAGTTTTGAAGGAACGAACATACAAAAAAAAAAAAAAATACAGTCAAATTGAGAACCTCCTTCTCCCTTTTTGAAGTCGGTTAAAAAGATATCCAATCAAGAAGAAGAAGAAACAGCAGCTGGTCATTTTCATTCGTAAATGTTTTCTTTCTATTTAAATCTGAACGTTGTTCAATGTGATTTTCTTTTTCGAAAGATCGAATGACAAAATCATGAAAATATGTTGTTGAGGAATACAAGAAAGTTGAAAAAAAAAGAAAAGAAAAAAACTATGACGATTCGTTTACAAATAAGTAAAAACAAGTTTTACCTACTTACGTATACTAAATGGATTGGCCGAGTGTATCAGCTTGTCGAGACCATATAAGTCGATATTCGGGGCCGCTCTAATTGCCGCGCATTTTTAATAATGACATTAATGAGCTTGATGTTTATCGCGTGTCCGGTATCCGGTAGCAGTGCAGCTTGGTGTCGAACCGATTAAAGGCAAATCGGATCTAAGATGTTAACGGTAAATAAGACCACTGTGTTGTCCCTTTTTCTTTTTATCCCTCGATATCTATCGATCGTTTTTTAATATCACGATGTGTTTGTTACTTTTCTATATCTTTATTTTTATTTTTTTATATATATCGGGTTGTTCGAAAAGTTCGTACCTGTTCGATTTTAATAATGGAAGATTGAAACGTAACGCATTTAAGTGCCATTCCAAAACTTCCTCAGGTTTTCTCAGAAAAAAAAAAAACAAACTTTGTCACCTACTGAAAATTGGTACGAACTTTTCGGACAACCCAATATTGAATGGAAAAATTTACAAAAAAAAGAAAAAGAGGGTTAGCGTCGGCTAACATGTGTGTGTGTGTATGTTTCTATCTTTTCTTCGAACAAACTCGTCATTTTATCGTAAGAAGAAGAAGAAGAAGAAGTTTCCCGACTAACCGGCTATCGAACTCGGCAGCTGTTGTGATCGTTTCTACCTTTTCGGTATCCAAAAAGGAAGCCACTTGGACTGTCACGTCAAATGAGATAAAAGAACGTGCGATTTGCAAGCTTTTTCTTTCTTTATTTCTTTCATCAGCATAAGAGAGAAAGAGAGAGACACAGACATACAACCGGACGTGAATACATTCCAAAACACTTTAAAAGGAACAACCGGAAATCGAACTACTGGGACAAAAAAAGTAACGATCCTCGAGCAGAGCCAAAGGTAGTAGAATGAACATTCCGAACCTGGACCTAGTTGGAAATAAACAAAACAAAACAAAAGTAAAAATAGTATCCTTTTGGGTCGACCAAATTTGCATTTCAAGATATCTTCTTCGCGTGCCAAAAAGAACCAACACAACAAGAAGAAGAAGAAGAAGAAGAAGAAGAAGAAGAAGAAGAAGAGGAGAAAGACATTGAATAAAACACACATAAAAAAACAAGTGTGAGTGTGTGTGAGAGAGAGAGAATATAATCTAGAAAAGCACGAAACGCATTAACGTATTAATAATAAATAACATAGTGTGCGTTTAGTAGCATCATTAATTTCTTCGTAAAAAAGGTTTGGTGCGATGTGATCATTGCACGCGTCAATCGAAAACTCTCCTTTTACACTTTCTCTACCTCTCTCTCTCTCTCTCTCTCTCTCTCTCTTTTTAGATTATATTTCTCTTTCTTACCGCAAAGCAAATCGACAGATCGTTTTACTTCTTTAGCAAAAGAAGAAGAAGAAACTACCTTTAATAAAGCTTTCTCCGAAGATCGACTATCGAAGATCAACTCGTCGATTGGCTTGGCTTGGCTTTGCTGCTACCGTGTAACACCACCACCACCACCACCACCACCACCACCATAAACATATCATCATTCTTTCTGCGCATCGTTTCTCGACACTCTCATGGAAGACATCATTTGTCAAGGCTCGCGAACGTGCGCACGTGTGCTGCTCGGTTAAACGACTCATCTACTCTCTTTCATTCATTCGTTCGTTCGTTCGTTCGTTCATTCATTCATTCATTTTATATTACGACACGATGTATATGACACAGGTAGGTAGATAAATATCCTATCAGTTTGTAACCATATTAAAAGAGACTACTCGAATCAAAGATAATTAGAACAAACATGTACAATAATGATCCCTACTATCTACATATATTCAAACATTAAATAAAACACGATTGAATCCTTAAAGAAGACTAATTTGAACATTTTTATACGACCACCCCCGCCCCTGGATTTGCGATAACCAATCTTGTTCTACATGAAAAATGAACTAACTCTTTTTATATAGATAATCGGTTTAAATTAATCATTATTATATGTGGTTATATGATTGTGTTCTGTTGCGCGATTTTGGAATGTAAATCGATTTACGATATTTCTCGGTGTCATCATTCTTCTCGTAGTCTTTTGAATATTTTTTTTTCTTTTTCTTTTTTTTTTTTTTTGAGAACGAAAGATCTGTTCCGTTGATTTCCACGTGGAGTCCCGCCTTGCCCATCTTGCAGCACCTTAGTCACTCGTTTGCTCTCTCTCTCTTTCTCTTATTCTCTTTTTCTTTCTTCGTTTCTCGTATATATATGTAACCACATAGCCAGCACCTATCCTGCCAGGTGCGAGAACGAAATGGAAAATGCAAATAAGCCGTAATAACGAAAAGGTAAACGTATCACTGGACGGATCTTCATCGCAAACTTACGCATTTCCAAACGTTTACGATATACCTTTGTAGATAGGCATATATACGTGTAACATTATGTCACGCATACGCTGTAATAACGTAAAAGATAAAACGAATTTGACGATAAAGTCATCGCTCAACGAGAAACCCGATTTTTCCATTCATTTCTTCTCTGCTACCTTCTTTTCTTTTTTTTGTTTTATCATTGCTTTCATTTCGATAAATAATTCAACGAATATATTAATCGAAGTTTCTTTAGATTTCATAAGGATTTACAATCATCTTTTTATTTTCTATACTAACACAATATTTTAGAATTTCATCTAAATTTTCTAAGACTACTTTGACCTAACTTTTGAAAAAATCCAAAATAAATAAACTAATCAATATACAATATTACTTAACAATTTGCATTAGAATACATTAAACACATTTTTCTAATCACACACACACACACACACACAGGTGTGCATACACACCACTTTGACGTAACATTTGGAAAACACTTTTCCAATCAATATACAATTCTATTTGAAATTTGCATTAGAATACAATCTAACGACAAATAAGATATTGTACACTTGTACGATTGCGAGATGATCATTTCAGTGTCTAAATCTAATGAGGGGTGAGGGTGGCGGGGGGGGGGGAAATATTCACGTATAGAATTATCAAGGACTCCGAGAAAGCCAGGACTAATTCGTTAGCTCTTTATTATACCGGGGACGTAATTTTTTCATCTGTGGCAGATTTCGATTAAGGTGTCGGACGGTAACGAATTATTTAATGAGGATTTAATGTACTCGCGCGGTAAGCAATTAGTCTACAGACGTTATTAATGTACCACAAGACTAATAATTTCATCATAAAACTTTCCCTCTGCCTTTTCGCCTACGTCTCCTCTTCTCTTGCGTATACAAACACACACATATATATATACACACACACAGAGAGACGTATGTACACACATTTGTATATTAATGCATAAAAAAAAAAAATACAAACGTACACAGGTGAAAAGTAATTCTCCTCATCGAATATATTCTGACGGCAGGACACCACTTGGACTATTTTTTTCGTTAGAAAACGATCTCTCGTTCGTATGTATCCCCATACTCGTTAAAAAAGATCACCCCGTAAGTAATGTCCACATACGACAGGCAATTTCGAGACTTGAGATCTCCTCCCCCACTCTTCTCCCTCTCTCTCTCTCTCTCTTTTTGTCTCTCTTTTTTTTTTTTTTTTCTTATTCTTTGAGTGAAAAAGAGCGAGAGAATACATATAACGAGGAAATTAATTAAAGTCGCAATAAAAAGTTTCCTCGATAACAGGCAGAGAGCCGACAGGCAAGTTCTCGGGATTAATCGGCAACTCGTTAGCCCGTATGTGCTTCTCCGATTTCAGATTACGAGTGTGCCTTCTCTCTCTCTCTCTCTCTCTTTTTCTCTATACGTATGTATA
>NW_015149044.1:196977-209697 GCF_001465965.1 Polistes dominula | reverse complement strand
TATATATATATATATATATATATACGTGTAAGTAAGCAAATACGAAGATGAACTAATGTCGATCTTGATAAATCATCATCTATGGTGTAAAAATAATGGAAATAAAAAGACACAAAAAAAAAAGAAAATCAGTTTCACAACTAGACATGGGTGAAACGTGATACGTGTATTAATCCCACCTTTCTTGCATCTTAATCTTCTTAACTAATCCGACGTGCAATATAAATTATTTTTTAATACTACAAATCAAAATCAAAGAAGAAGAAGAAGAAGAAGAAGAAAAATTGAACGAGAAAGTGATAATTCAATCTAAAGACAACCATTTTTTTTTTGTTTTTTTTTATTACACTTAAGACGATCCCATATTTTATTCGTTAACAAGTATCATGGGTATAACAAATTGTTATTATATTATAAATTACGTGTCACAAGTTGTTTTTGTCCGCAATGGACTCCTAAACTATTGAACCGATTTGAATAAAATTTTACACATTGTGTGCAATTTCATCCAACTTGAAAGATAGGATTGTTTATATCTCAATTTATAATCGAATTATTTGTTTATTAACCAAGAGTCATGATTATTGAGTCACAGAAACGCGTTGCGGTGCATGCATCATCCCTATAATAGAAAAACTTGAAATGAAAATAATCATTGGATCATCTTTTTCAACTTTAAAATGAATTTAGAAAAACTTGTCTAAAGTACTTTTAATATCATCTCACTTCCTTTTAGGTCAAGAGAAGAACTAACTAAGGAGACTATAAGAAGAAATAATGAAAAGCAAGGGATGCAAGAAAAGAAATAAAAACGTAGATATAGAGAAAAAAAGGAAAACAAGAAGATTGGATATATCCGGAACGATGTTTCGTTTCTCGTTCGGCATCACAGCCACAGGTTTTAACAGACCTGTTAAAAGGAACGAAGAAGAGAAACGGAATAAGAGCTCTCGTCTTTCCAACGTTCCTCTCTTGCTACCGTAAATGTAAATATATCCTACAGTTCGCATTAACATACGTCCCAGGCGACTCATTAAGGGTGAAATTAATTATCTAATGGAATCGTTTCTCCCAACCCCCGTAGCCCCTAGCCCCTAGCCCCCAGCTCCTAATTCCCTTCCCTTTCCTTCCCTCCCTTCCCTTTCCCCCAGCACCCTTTCCCCACAACCCCATCTCCTCTGACAAACGTTGGTAAGCAACCTATGGTCGGATACGGAAAATCTTTGTGGATATGTTATGGGACTATCCAGATTTATCGAGGTGGAGTTGTTAGATGTCGTATCGCTGTTTCGAACATTACCACCTTCGTCCACGTCGTTGTTCTTGTCGTTGTCCTTGAGCAAGGATTCTTTTTTATTTTTTATTTTTGTTTATTTTTGGTCTACTTTTTATTTCGCACCCATACAACACACCTCTTCCTTCTTCCCATTTGCAAACGAGAACGTAGTAGTAGTAGTAGGTAATTATCTAGAAATATTTATTTTCTTTTTTTTTTGTTTTGTTTTTTTGTTTTTTTTTATAGAAGATAACTAACATAACAATTTTCAAATTAATCTCTTTCCTTATCTTCGTATAATTATATCCTATGAAATAAATAATATTTATTTAATCGATATCTATATTACCTACTCAACTACCACTTCATAATAATTATTTATCTGCCTACTTTTGTATTATAAATTTCTTGCTTAGATATTTCAAAATTTATTCATCATAATTTTCTTAGTTATTCATTCGACTAACGTAGGATTCTATCCTACTCTAGAGAACTGTATTATAATTATTCATCGTAATATTTACTTAATAAATATGATGAATCATAATCTGTAGTAATCGTCTGTTTCTATATTTGTTCAAATTTGAAAGTGAGAAGATGATGAACAAGCGAGACAAACAAGTTGATAAAAGAAAGCTAATGGTACGTGTAGTAGCAAGCAAGCACACATACATACGTGTATGTACGTGTAGTAGTAGTAGTAGTAGTATCCGCCTTTCTTTGAGTCCAAGAAAACTCACAGTTCTACTTGTACATACTCCTCTATCTCTCCCTACTTCCTAACTCGTATTTCTGCAAGCACGAATGCACGAATGCACGAATGCACGCACGCACGCACCGTGTTAAAATATATGCATACACACACACACACACACACACACACCTATACGAAGAGAGAAACATCTACGTTGCATACGCGATGCAGTAAACAGATACACATATATAGGAGTACCATGCACCGTTTGATTGACAGATGGGCCGTCCCAAGCTGACCATGTGCTACTGGAGACGCCTTTCCTCTCCGCCGCCGCCGCCCCCCCCCTCTTCCCGCCCTTCCTTCCTTCCTTCCACCTTGTCAAGCATTATTCGTTCATTTCCAAGAAACTTTCTTACCGTGAACATAAGAAGAGGAGGAGGAGAGCAAGGAGGAAAGATGACATTCAACCAAATTTTTCTTCTTGTATTTTTTTTTTTTTTTTTTTTCATCGAACAAATGATTTGTAATGTAGAAAGAAATAAGAGAAAGAGAAGAACTGAAGGAGTTTTGTGGTTTCCATTTTCGATGCAAGTTATCTACCTATCTATCTACCTACCTACCTAGCAAGGTAGGTAGGTAGGTAGGTAGGTAGCTAGCTAGCTAGCTAACCCTTCTACATCATCTTAAATTACCGAACACTTTAAAAAGGCTTAACGTGTATCGTGTGTATTTGTGACGAGCGCGAACTAGATTACGGATTTACATAAATCGGCGAAGTAGCGAATAAACGAACGAGAGAGAAAATAAAAATAAAAAACGCAAGAAGCTCGCATCCACCGGTTGGGAAGTTGACGATAAGAGGACGAAGCTGTTCAACTCTTAAGAGACGCTAACTGCAATCGATGAATTATCATACACACCCGTACGAACCAACGAACCAACGAACCAACGAACGAAACTAACTTCCACGTGCGCGTAAAGCAATCAAGGTAAAGTTAAAGGGAAGAAATCACTCGGAGAGACTTAGAGGAGCAATTATACTAATGGATGCAAAGTCGCACTCTGCTCCCTGCACCGGGCATGGTAATGAGTCGATATCACCGCATACCAAGACCTTGTATCCTCCGTCCACCACTCCTGTGACCGAGAGAATACGAGGAGAAGAAGAAGAAGAAGAAGAAGAAGAAGAAGAAGAAGAGCTTGCCAATCGTCTTTTTCTTTTTACCTTTTATCTTCCTCCTCTCTTTTTATCATTTTTTTTCTTTTTGGTCCTTTATTCTTTTCTTGTCACTTTGTTTCTCTCTCTCTCTCTCTCTATCTCTTTCTTTCATTCTTCTGTTTAGGTGGATGCATCAAAATCACTTTTGTTTTCTAGATTAATTATAAAACTGTAATTAAAATTTGTTGCAAGATCAATCAAAGTATTATTGTTGGACCAATCGATGAAGTCAAAAATATAGACAATGGATTATTCCCATTGAAGGGGTATTAGCAAGCCGCGTGTAAGCTGGTCATTTTCTTAGAAGGTGTCCACGAGTACCTAACAGAGGCAACTATGGTGTCTGATGGTATGACCTGAACCGTTCGCAATGTACCTGCCAGTACCTGCTGCCCTTACTCTTGCTATTGCACCGTTGTTGCTGTTGCTCTGTTCCTCTTTCGAAGTCCTCTTTTGCACACCTCTTTTGCACACCTCTTTTGCACACCTCTTTTGCTGCACACCTCTTACCAACCTGCTTCTTCTCTCCTTCCACCATCCGATGACTTCCTCTTGCCGATAACGGCCGAACACGAGCTCACGATTCGCTGAAATCTCGGGTACCGTGTTGTAAGGACGAAATGTTGAAAATATATCATCCTGAGGATGACCTCCTAACCTCTCGGAGGGAAACACGCGAGAAAACTATTCCCTTTTTACCGGACGGATATTAACCCTTTACGACGATCATCTTCCCCTATTGATCGTCGCGTTCCTAGATATTTTTTCTTTGTTTGTTTTCTTTAATCGAACTTTGAATAAATCAATTAATTATTATTAAATAACAAATTTAAATTGACAAATAAATTGTTTTAAAATCGTTAACTAAGATAGTGAAAAGGAGTAAAATGAGTAACCGTAAACGATAGGAGCTCGTTACCTTCGCAAGGACGCGTCCAAACTGCGAAGAAAGTATAGAGGGCCCTATGCTTTTGTACCTAGCAGGTACAAGCAGCATTGATTGAAACGTGAACCAGTTAAAGGGTGCAACCCAATCTCCCGAATAAGAGAAAGTAGATAAAACGCGCACGACCACGCGACTTTCTACAATAGGGCTAATCTCACATTGGCATTTGAGTAGACCACCAGTGTCGTTTTCCGCCTTCTAAATGGGACAAAAAGTCGATTTGTAATCTATGAAGTTGTCTTCAAGAACAATGATACTACTTGTTTTTTTACTACTTTATCTATTTGAAAATGACAATAGAAACTATGACAATGTGTGTGGATCTGAATCTTGCTATTTAGTTTTTCATCTATCAAATGGCAATCATTGGAACTTGACAAATATGTGGAATTTTCTTTTTTAAAAATTATTCGATAGATAAAAAAAGAGAAGAGAAGAAAAGAGAAGAGAAAAGAAAGAACAAGAACAAAGAAATGAGATTGAAATAAATTGGTATCGTTGGCAAATGAAATTTGCAATAATTTGAGAAAGGGCAAGAAGAAAATCTGTCGACAACTAAGCAGAGGTAGTAGACGATACGATTACGAGGTTACATTTCTCGGACTTCCATGTCGTAGTCAGGTTTATTAGATAATCAGCCATAGAGCTTGGGAATCTCAGACTCGGATTCCCGCGTATCGGTAGCACATTGCTGGTGTACGTCGTCCGACATAAGCTAAACAAAAAGATATATCAGGGTATAAGCCGAAGAGACTTTGCACATAGATAGATGCTAGTGAACTATTGGATTATTCGTGGCGTACGAGTAGAAGAGCCGCGGTTAACAGGCATCAGTCTGAGTTTGTTGGATTCGGGATCAGAGTAATCTCATTTGCCACCCCCGATCAGCCTATCCCTGCTGCGCAGGGGTGAGTAAACCACGCCCTATCGTTCCTTGATATTTCTCCAAACGGGACATTTTTCAAAACTATCGCAAAATTCATGATTCACTTTCGTCGAATTTACCTCATCATTTCTATTACCTTCTGGTCAATTCAATTTCAACGAATTTTTCTCACAAATTGACAAAATAATATTGAAAATCGTGAAAATCTGTGTTTAACACGTTTGATAGAATATTTTAGAAAAATATTACATTGAATAAATCAATGAAATTGTTCATAAGAAAATTAGAAGAATCGTCTAACAGAATAGAATAGAACGTATTTTGATTACGAATCGGGTTAGAAACAACGTGTCGTTGCTTTTTTCTGTGCTTTTCGCTATTATTTGCAGAATCTTGGACACCCCTGATGTTACTTGAGGTGTGTGATTTAATTAGTGTACTCTAGGGTGGATTTTGCCCTCGGCAAGCCACAATCCGCTCGTTTTTCGAGCTGGGATTAACTTATAAGCAAGTGGTAGTGTTTATATTTCTCATGGAAAAAACCAGCGGTTTAATTTGTACAAAATTATTGTTAATTTGTTAAGAGAATGTTTATTAATACGATAACGTTAATAATCTTTCAATAAATATCATTGGAAATATTTCAAAACGTTCTTTTAACCGTTCCCAATGCATGACGAGTAAAATGTACAAATACCACATACGTCAAATGAAACTTATTTTCTACAAATGTTCATACTTTTGCAAATGAAAACGATGTGAAAATTCATTCTATGCAATCTCTGAACTTTGATACTCTTCTTAATTCGATTGTATAATCGAATTTTCCCATCTGTCACCTGTTCCGCTTCAAGTTTTAGAAATACAAAGATAGAGTTCAAGAAAGAAGAAAATCAAGATAAGTTATTTTGTAATACCATTTAAAAACATTTCATCTCGAACGTTGGCTTAACAATCTCAACGATCCTTCTTAAATCTCTTTTTTCAATCGAATGTTAAACAAAATTTCGAAGAAATGAGCTTAGGGTGAAAGATAAAAGATAAAAAAAGAAAGATAGAAAGAAAGAAAGAAAGAATCAAAGCAGAGAAGTCTGTGTCAGAGTAGGGTAAGCAAAAATTTCGTTGCACCTTTGTGAACAAGTGATTTGCGACAAGATCTAAGAAAATCAAGCTGCCAAACCTGGGGTAGTAGTAGTAGTAGTAGTAGACCATTCGAATCAACGAATGAGAGAGAGAGAAAAAAGAGAGAGAGAGAGAAAACATTCGCCGACAGTTGCACTTGACAGGCAGGTGCATCGCTTGATTCTTCGATCATCAGACGTGTGTTCGCTGATAAACTCGAACGGTATCATTGACCATTTGACTTCCTTTCGAGACGTTCATAATTGGATACGGTGGATTGTAACGAGCGCGATGGTTATTTGCGAAAAAGATCAAGGAACTTTCAATTGCTTGAATTTTTCTTTTTTACCATCGTCGAGGATTTTTCTATGGTGCAAAAAAGAAAAAAAATGACGAACATTATTCATATTAATTCACCGAAAAATAACAATAAATACGAGTGACAAATATATTCGTGCATTTATCTGCAGAGGAAAGAACGCGAACGATGTTTTCTAAATTAATTTCATTATAAAATACGATTGAACATTTTTTTTTTTTTTTGTTATATGTTTTATACCTGAAAATGCAAGAACTTGTTCTGTTATATTTTTTATAATATTATAAACAAATAATATACACACGTTGCAATAAATAAGATAAAGAAAGAGTGATACTACAAGGATTTAGTTTTGCGAACGTATCGTACGAAGTTTACGAGTATACTAAACGTTTATTTACAAAGTTCATACGTTTGGACGTTCACGTTCAAATTCGTCTTCGTGTTTTGTTTATCCTACCGAAAGAAAGGTTTTCTTCGTGGGGTTTTTCATTCGAAGGCCGTACACTCTCATGGAATGTATGCTGTAAGTCCTCGTAACACTTATTGTTAATAACAATTCATTTATTTTTATAAATGCAATATATAAAAAATACCAAAAATATGAACAATACAAAATTAAGTCTGTGCTTTTTTGTATTCCAACACAATTGTGTTTAAGTTGTTGTAAAGATCATCATCATCATCATCATCATCATCATCAGCAGCAGCAGCAGCAGCAGCAGCAGCAGCAGCATCATCATCATCATCGATGGAAAGTGTACAATTGAAAGTAGGCCAAAATAAATGGAATGAACAAACAAACAAACAAACAAACGAATGGATGGATAGATGGATGATGGATGGTCAGACGGACGAATAGATCAAAAATAAAGGAATGAACGAAACGTAAGTAAACTCGTCTGTTTTTCTTCGTGACGATCGAGTCCCTCCCGTCCGTGTGGTGTTGTTTAGCTTCGTGTGGTCCATTCGTGTGGACCAGCAAAGAAGGCACGCACGATGACGTGAGCACGCGACCGTTAAAACCTGACTTAACTCGGCAAGGCCCGAGCGTAACACACGTCACATCCTCCTCCTCCTCCTCCTCCTCCTCCTTCTCCTCCCCCTCATACCAAACCTTCCAATGAATGAAATCGAACTTTAACGCGAGCAAAAAGAAACACACACACACACAGAGAGAGAGAGAGAGAGACAGAAAGAGAGTAAACCCTTTTGTCGTAATACCATACCAGAGAAAAAGAAAAAGGATGGATCGATAAAAGGTGCACCTTCTTGTCGCACAATTCTTCGGAACAACGTAAGATGAACAATTTCAATCGATCTTATCCTATCGAAATATGAACCATCTCGAATCACATATATACATATACATATATATATAAGAAAACAAATTAAAAAAAAATAAAAAAGGAACTTAAAGTGGTGGACAGATCATAAAGGCAGATGGTAAAAAAGTCTGGGGAAGTAACTCGATTCGATCTTTCCTTTTCGATCCCATAAATATTATCGAGGCGGCCTGCAAAAGATAATTAGGTATCGCGGAACATATATATATAGATATATATATATATATATATGGTATACTCGGACCGGGCATGGCGATTCAACAACGGTGTTTCATTATACTCGAATCGATATTACGCTTCTTCGTTTGACCTCTCCTCGCGACCGCTGACCTAGCCCACGATTCACGATGATATAATAATCCAATTCGCAGCTACTTTATCTTTTATCGATCTTTATTCTCGATCTTTTCTCTCCTTCATCTATATATATATATCTAATTACGCGTGTACGAATGTAAGTAATACCGTGCGTGTACCTAACGTGTACGATGTTAAAGAAGGAGGTGTCTCTCTCTCTCAAATGTTTCGGCACTTTGTGGCGTCTAAGGGGAAAAATATTCTTAGGAAAGTCCGGTTTGAAACAAAATGTAGTATGGGGGGTGGGGTGGGGTAGGGTGGGGGGTTGTGGAAACGGTAGGAGGAATCAAGTGTGTGTGGTAGCTCCTTTTCTCTTCTCTTCTCTTCTGTTCTGTTCGGTTCGGTTCTGTTCTTTCGTTGGAGGATATAGAAGAAGAAGCAGTCTTGTAAAACGATCTCTGGCCAGTTCGAAATGCATGGCCATTAACGGCCATAACCATTACCGATTCGACAAAATTGTGAGGTTAGCCTGCGTCGATTCTCTTCTCTTTCTCTCTTTCTACGTGCTTTACTTACCTGTCAAGGAATTAGCATATTATCTGGGTGCTAGCCTCGTTGCCTCCGATACTCTCTCTCTGTCTCTCTCTCTCTCTCTCTCTCTCTCTCTCTCTGAGAAACCGGAGGATACTCGAATCTTTCTCTCCTCTTCTTCTTCTTCTTATTTTTCTTATTTTTCTTCTTCTTGTTTTTCTTCTTCTTCGTCTTGCATCTTTGAAAGTTCTTCTTTCGTTGTTGTTGGGTTGTTCAAGTCCAAGCAGAACTTGGACAAGGATCGTTCTATACGCTACCCTTCCAATTTCTTCACGCCTTCATTCTTTATTTCATTATTTTTGTTGTCTTCATCGTCGTCTTCATCGTCGATTCGAAACTTAATGTCGAGTTCATTTCCATGATCTGTTATTAAGCGTGAAGAATAATCGATATTATTTGCCATTAAAATCACAAACGCGAATGTCAAAACAAAAAACAACAATACGAAAAGATAACGTCGAGTGTTTGTAATTTTGAAAGGTTTCGCGCTTCGCCCCCTTCTCCTCCCCCTCCCCCCCTTGTGCCCTTATTTCTTTCTTTCTTTCTTTCTTTCTTTTTTCCCTCCCACCCAGTGAAAAAGAAGTAACAATTACACGGGGATAAAGAGCAATTACGATGTTCGTAGTAGTTTCCACGAAGGCTAAACGTAAGTTGGGTTCTCATCCGGTAATAACGAGGCAGGCAATGGGCCCCGTTTCGATACGATTTGTCGAAGATGGAAAGGCAAACACGAAGTTGAAAAAAAGCCCACCCTAAGTGGAGACGAGACGAGAGGAGATAAGAGGAGAGGAGAGGAGAGGAGAGGAGACTTGCAAACGGTTTTAAACGAGAGTAAAAGAAGATGGCGTTTTCTACGTATTATATACCTTAACTCCAAGACCCGTTTGAAATCTCGTAAAAATAACTACCACCACCATCACCACAACCCTCCACCCTCCTCTCTCTCTCTCTCTCTCTTTCTTTCTTTATCTCGTTCTACTTGGAACGATTATTATCTCTTATTCTTTCGTACCTCGTAGCTCGCAAAAGACTCGAAAGGATGAACACAACAAGCCGATTTTGTTCAACTTGTTCTCTCAGTTCAACTCAGCTCAACTCGTTCAATCGTTCACCGTCAACGAGTTAATCGCACCCAATAGAATCGCTACAAATACATACACGTTTCATTTCTATGAGAAACAGATGGAATTATCTTTTTTCGATTTCTTTATTTCTTTATTACTTTCTTGCCATTTGCAGCAAATAAAGAAGATAACGGCGTTACCTTTAGTAGCTTTCCAACTCGTTACCTGCCACTAGCGATCTTGTATCGTTTTGTTTGTTTTTTTTTTAATTGTTCCAACAGCATCGTTTTTTCGATTGTAATCTTTCCTGTTTCTATCTGGTTAGATTTATTTATTTGTAAATCGAAGGACAATTAATACCCTTTAAATTATCCGTACACCCTGTATAACGTGTATCTTTAATAAGATAATCAATTCATTTTTATTCTTCTTCTTCTTCATTTCTCTCATGTATTTTAACTCTTTAGGCCACGGTGGGATTTAAAAGTGTCCCACCTTTTTGATGGTGTATTGCAATAGCTACACCATGCTCATAAGATTGTATTTCGTCTTATTTACGCAAAACAATTGGTTATTAACTCTTTTTTTATTATGTTTTTACATTATTACATTATGTAATACCTTTATTAATAAAAAATATATCAATTTTGTTTAATTTAACCTTTGTTTACCACCCTTCCGGGAGTAACACGCTTACCACATCCGGACGAGAAAAATTGTTATAAAAAAAAAACTATTGCATAGATTTACTTCAACATTTTTTTTGAAACTTCTTTAATACTTACTTAAATAGACTATATAAGTTTTATAGTTTTAAATGAAATTTAAATATGTTGAAAAAATTACCAAAGTTAAGTACAATTGGGAGGAGTCTCTGGGTCCCTTTCGGACCAAGTGTGCTAAGCAAAGGTTCAAACGTAATCAAATTTCTCTATGCAACATAATAAAGGCTGTATTTTATTATCTGAAATTCTATGACGCAAAGAATTAAACTAACCTGCGTACAAATGAAAATCTTAATGAAATAATTAATGTTAAGTATCTTAAATTCTAATTAAAAATGAAAGAAACGGTATAAAACAACCTCTCCCCCCCCCCTCCTCCTCCTCCTTATAATGTTTTTCAAAAGGGGGATAACAAACGAATGAAAAATACGAATGAACGAATGATGATAGGAAAAGTTTCGAGCAAATGAACGTAATGGAAGCTGTTAGAAAGAAATCGAAATAAAGATCGTTGTAACATAAGATTTTACGGCATTACGGACTTAATGGAGTTGACCTCGACTAACCTACTGTATAATTAAAAACAGAAAGTGGTTCGAGGCTGGGCGGTATTATTGATCCGAAGATATTGCATTTGCCCATTCTCATTGCCATCTTCGAGATGCGCTTAAATTATTCTAAACAGTTTTACACGTGTAAACCTTTTATTTCATTTTTGTCAACGAAAATGTATTTTTTTTCACATTGACAGATGATTTTTACACACACTTGTTTCATTTAAAAGAAAAAAAATCATTTCCAAGTAAACTAACAACTGCATTGATTCTTCCACAGGTAAATCATGGTTGAAGTTAAAAAAAAAAAAAAAAGACTCGGAAGTAGTCAACAATATTCTTTGTTTTACTGCTATGAACATGTATGAACATGTTGTATATAGGATAAAACGATTAATAACTGTCCACAAGACTAACTTAACAACAACTTTTCTTTCTTAGGTCAGAAGAATCGAGAACATAAACGTGGGCATGGAACGAAGGTGGTAGCCAGCCATCTTTGATTAACACCACCATCATCATCATCATCATCATCATCATCTACTACTAAGGAAAATTCTTGTGAATATTTATAATATGTTAATTTTTAATAACTTTGATAGAAAGGCAAAATTAATGATCACATTTGAATATGTTTTATATTATCAACTGATAACTGACACACATTTTCATTGAATTTTTAATAAACGTCACCCCTCCCTATTATTTGCCTACTATTTGCAATTAATTATTTATTTCAAATTATAAAACAACCATGACAAGTGTTTAATTATTTATTTTATTATAATATTGTTGTTTTTTTTTTGTTTTTTTCATATAAATATCTAAGCTCTTTTTTTGTACAAAGTAAAACTGTGTGTCAACGAGTCGTCGTCGTCGTGTTTGTGACGTTTCGAGAGAGAATAGATAAAAAAGAAAAAAAATGGTAAAAGAAATTGAAGGAACCTGAAGTTGTAGAATAAAAGTAGTTCTAGTAGTTAAGTACCATTATATTTGCCAATTTGCACGTATAGAAGTTTAGTGCTATTAGAACTTAACTCTCTACGAAGACTTGCTGATAATTATACATCCCTAATTAAAGTAATTAACAGTATAATAGATCTTTCCTTCTCTTTTTCCCCCCTCCCTCAAGGCCTTCTTCTTCGGTGTCCTTCTTTCACTCGTCGTGTTATCTATCTCTATCTTCATCTCTTTCTCGACAAAAAAAATTGTACAACCTTGTCTCTGATTTTTTTTTCTTTTTTTTTTTTGTTCAAGTGAAAAAACTTCTTTAGAATAATCAGGGTGATTTGAAAATCGTCAAAAGGAAGAAACCATGAAACCACGATGAAACAAAAATAATTAATTACATTTAATATGTCATTTAATTCTATATATTAATTAATTAATTAATTAATCAAATTCAGTGTAACAATATGTTTGTCCATTAATAATTTCGAAACTACACAACATATTTCAATGAAATTAGCTTTTATTTCAACGTGATTTATTTCAACTTAGCACATAGCACAATTTTCTTTTTACTAATTTAAAGATTTTTCTTTCGAAATGTATCTATAAGTTTTGCAAGATTCTTTTCAATAGATGGCACTGTATCACAATTCAATTATTTTGAAGCTTGATTTTTTCTTTGAAGGTTTCACTTTTATCTGATTTGCACACATCTGTTTTTTTTTTT
>NW_015149044.1:163716-196832 GCF_001465965.1 Polistes dominula | reverse complement strand
GTACATATTTTGACGATGCATACGTATAGATATACGAGACCGACCATAGGTGCTGCTCATTCTCGACCCTTATGATCCTCTTAACCGTCTTGGATTTCCACAAAGCAAGGATGCCGCCCGTGTTTCATTCACTGATTATATTACGTGCCGGACGAAGGAAGTCGAGTATTTTTATGAGCAATAACGCCAGGTTTTACGATCTGCCGCATTATCAATCGGTTTCTTTTTATAATACCTACTTTAAATCTAATGATTTACGAGCGCCACTAGATTTACGACGATTCCGCAACTCTATTATCATCGGTTCAGCAACGCGTTAAGGGACTCTTCCTCTTTTACTTACTTACTTACTTACTTACTTACTTACTTACTTACTCAGTTACTTACTTATTTATCAAACACGAACAACTACCGTGCCGATCAAAACGATAAATCTTTATCATTAGTCGAAAATGAGAACTAAGATTCATGCTCATTGATAAACAGAGAAAAAAACAGATGTGTGCAGATCACACATGAAGTGTGAAGTGAAACCTTCAAAGAAAAAAAAAACCAAGCTTCAAAATAATTGAATTGTAATACAGTGCGTCATCATCTATTGAAATCTTTAAATTAATAATAAAAAATAATAAAACGATAAAAATTGTGCTATGTGCTAAGTTGGAAACAAAAAATCACGTGAAATAAAAGCAAATTTCATTAAGATAAGTTGAATAGTTTCGGAATTATTAATGGACAAACATATTGTTACACTGAATTTAATTAATTAATTAATTAATTAATTTTGTTCTATCGGGGTTTCACGGTTTCTTCCGTTTCACGTTCTTCCGTTTCACGATTTTCAAATTACCTTGATTATTCTAAAGTAATATTCACTTTAAAGTAATATTACATGTAATTTGTAAGAATAAAAAATGTTAATCAATTATATATATTTTTTTCTCTTTCTCATCCAACAACTTCAGTTATTGTAAAAAAAAAGGTTTCATTTCATATTTTCTACTTTTTTTGAGTTTTTCTTACACTCACTCTTCTCACTCACTCTCTTCACGTTTTACTCAATGCACAAGACGTTAATTATTTCTGTCAACATTTATAATGTATACCATAAAACAGTCGCGCGTACAGTCATTTATTAAAATTATGTCAAAAAAGATTTGAGATATATTATTCTCTTCTTGGAACCGGCAAGATCTCAATTGATTGTGGTAATTCATTTTTGTCTTTTTGCTTTTGATTTTAATACACGTCATGCATGAAGTATATTTATAAAGAGACCATACTTTGCGTTTCTACATTTTACATTTCTTAACAACGCCAGAAATGAAGGCTGTTCTCCAGGTATGAAGGTAAAAAGACATGAGCAAAAATTCGCGAATCGTAACCATCTATCCAACTTCCGCTTCTTGATGATGGAATCTATCTCTTTCTCTCTCTTTTTTGTCATCATTTCGTCTTCCACATCTCTTCTTTCATTTTAACGCGATTCTTTTAACCGTTAAAGTAGAAAAAAAAAAAAATATAAAGCATATGTTAAGGTTAAAGAAAGAAAGAAAAAAAGAAAAAAGTCGGCACTTTTTATTAATCGTTCAGATATTTATCGGTCTTTAACGAAGGGACCAAAGCCAATTAATGAAACGGTGCACCGCCTGTCCGTCTTTCATACAACCCAACAGAGATACACCTGCTGCGTGTCTCTAATTTTCACGTTAAAAACACGTATTTTACTTTAACATCGGTTTATATACTCCAAAGGAATGCTTCCGAATATATATTTACTTATTATATTTATATCATTCGGTTATTTTCTTTCTTTTCTTTTTTTTTTTTTTTTTTTTTTGCTTTTAAGGTGGTAAACACACATCACTATAGAATTTTCCAAAAAAATCGATTTTTCTTTTGTTTTGTTTTGTTTAGCTTGAAGTGTAGTTTAGATATCTAAAAACATTATGCACTTGGTCCCGAAGCAAAACAATAATTTTTAACATGGCGAAATGTTATTTTTTCGAAGCGTCTCAAAACGACTGGAATAGTGATAACTAGTGATATGATTCGTGATTAATAAAATAATATTGCGATTATAAATTGAAATATAAACTATTCTATCTTTCAAGTTGAATGAAACTGCACACAATGTGCTAAATTTTATTCAAATCGGTTCAGTAATTTAGGAGTACATTGCGGACACACAACGTGACACGTCATTTATATATATTAAGAAGAAGAAGATATATATTAAATAACTAGAGAACTCTTTATGTGTTGAAATTTATCATGGTAATAATATCGCGATAATATGATAACAATAATAATGGTATGATGATGGTGATGTAGGGGTGGTGGTGGTGGTAATGGTGTAGATGTGATAACGATAACAAATAATAATAATAATAATAATAAAAAGGAACATAACATTAATATAGAGTTCCTAATTTAAAACAAAAAAGATTGATAATATTAATCTATTCGTATAGTACTAAGATTGGTACTTTCTTAAAGCTTTCTTCTTAGATGGTTCGATAAAAAAGAAAAAAAAAAGAAAAAATCTGCCATAGTAATATTTAACTGAGGGTAGTTTCTCTTAGGGTACGAACGCAAGTTGGCCGATCTAGCTTGTCATTATTTTGAGTAGATTTATCAAACGGGCGCGGCAGAGCGCTGAGTAATTTGTTCTAACTCTTCCTTTCTAGGCTTTTCATTCCCCCAGAGAGTATGCGAATGTTTGGTAGTGTGGTAATGGTGGTGGTAGTGGTGAAAATGGTTACTGGTGGTGCTGGTGGTGGTAATTCTTTCTTTCTCTCTTTTATTGTGTGTGCTTTATACGAATGTCTATAAACCGGCGCGAACGAACGAACGAATGAACGAACGAACGGTCACCTTTTTCGTGGTAGTCAACGTAGTAGTCACTTCTTTCGTGTCACGTGCTGAAGAGGTGTCACGTAAGTTCCTATGAACGTGATTAATGAAAATAAGTCAGCTATCACATGGCACACCCTCAAACTGACGCTCGATGTTAAAGTCACCCACCTCCCCTCTTCCCTTCTTCACTTATCTCTCTCTCTCTCACTCTCTCTCTCTCTCTCTCTCTCTCTGTTACCAACAATCCCGTTCTTCAGGAAAAAAAAAAAAAAAGAAATGAACTTTGTGACTACGATAAATGTCACTATTAAAAGCAATCACGGGTAATCCGATAATCAAAGCCGTTCTTTTTATTTTGCCTTTTCAACGTAGCATAAACGATAAATCGTTTTGATACGATAGTTTCGATACATTATCTATATTTTTGTACTATGATAAGAAGTTATAATAAAATAACGAAACGAATAGATACTGATGCAGATATCAAATCTAAAAATAGTTTATTTAATGTGTTCATTAAAATGTCGAGTTGTTGTTGTTAGAAAAAATAACGTGGGTGCATTTATTTATCGAAAATAATAAAATATAAAACTATCTCTTTTATTTACCGAAATATACGGTGACAGGGCCCTCGGAGAAGCATGCCCGTCACCATATACAGTGCCATAGTGACGAACGTGTTACATACCAAATATTTATAATTTTATGAAGAAAAAAAGTTGTCACTCTCACAACTAATCCTCGTTAGTATAGTGGTTAGTATCCCCGCCTGTCACGCGGGAGACCGGGGTTCGATTCCCCGACGGGGAGATAAATTTTTTTTTTTTTTCAATATCAAACAACAATATTCATTATTTATTTAAATCTTTAGATTCAGTAAACATTTTTGTTAAATATTCCATCAGATTTAAATCAAAAATTGTAATTAACTTTGTTCACGAAGAAGTAAAAACTAAGATGCATGATTAACATCCTAAATTTTAACCCACGCATGATCCACAGAACACGAACATAACATAACAAAAAAAAAAAAAACGGACTTCGTCATCGAAGGTGTCTTAATTTTTGTCGATAAATTTCTTCTTTTTAAAATGACGAAGATAAAAAAAAAAAGAAAAAGAAGCAGAGTTTGCAAAAGGAACGAACGAACGAACGAACGAACGAACGAATGGAAGAATCAAATGTAAAAACCGAACGTCATAAATTAGTGTCGGTTGTGCGTTTTTCCGGACGAAAGGAGTACACCTACGTAAACTTATACATAATATAGGTAAACCCACACCTACACACATATTCAAAAAAACACAGAGAGACAGAGAGAGAGAGAGAGAGAGAGAGTGGTATATAAACACAAGCGCGTAAAACAGCGACGCGTGAAATACGGCGCGAGTATTAATATGCGCTAGCTCGGAAATAAATCCTCTTTTACCGAGACGACGAGGTTGAATTTCCATATCTACGAGTTTGCCATGCGAAATATTTTGCCCCTTGGATACTTGCGAGACAAAGAAAGAAACAAAGAAAAAAAAAGAGAAAGAAGATATAACAGAAAAAAAAATGAGACAGAGAGAGAGAGAGACTAAAACTGACGTAAGTAGACACAAAAAAATGAGAAAGGTTTAATATCAAGCGTTAGAATCGTAGAGTGGTGGTGGTGGTGGTTGTGGTTGGTTGTATAGGTGAAGAGAAAAGGGTTGTTTCAACGTAAAATGAAAATTTTGAGGTCTACTCGATGAACGGGAGCGGCGAGAACAATCGTGAAAACGTAAACGAGGCGGCGAAGGTCGTTAGAATCTTTCGTAATTACTGAGCTGGATTAAATTAGTACCCCCGAGGTTTCGCGTGTCCACTAATGGCTTTAACTATTTGTAAATGTAATCATGGAACCGCATGCACACCGCATTTACACCGAATATGTATATATATATATACATATATATATATGTGTATATAGATTACACTAGTCTACTACGCCTACGTTCTATACTCTTCCTGTTTCATACTTCATTTGTATTTTATTTTCTTTTTTTTTTTTTTTCATTCGTAGTCTAATTCAAATCGAACGTTTATCTTATTTTTTCTGTCAAATTTACACAAATTTTAAAATAACACATTCTTTTATTCAATTATCTTCTTCTTCTTCTTCTTCTTCCTGCTCAATGCTAGGTGAGTTGCCTGTTCATTCTTCGTCATCTTGCCTCCTGTACATTCAGGTTGTCGTTCCAGCGTTTTCTAGGTCTGCCCTGTCCTCTATGGCCTAATGGAGATTTGTCACGTTGCTACTCTGACTATTATCCAGCACCACCCATTCGTTGATATTCTCAGTTTGGCATCTTTCTTTGTTCAGGAGTGTTTTTCTTGCAATCTTCTTGAGTATCTTCGCATACATACATCGTTTGTAAGTTAAAATAAAGGAAAGTATATAAATGGCAGGTGGTCGGATCGAGTATAGTCTTGGATTTAGCTTGCATATTCATTGGATTCTCGTTTATCGCTCTTATATTATCACCGTGTGCTTAATTGACTTCAGATTCTCTCATTAGCGCTAATGAGTTAATTCGAAAACTGATCGAACGTATGAAAGTTCCGAAACAACGCGAATGCCGCGCAGTAATATGCGCAGTAATATGCGCCGTACTACTTACATGTGTAAGAGTGCAATTGCAATTGAGAAGAAAAAGATCAAAGAAAACGAAAAATCAGTTATTATTAATTTTGAAGTAAAGCAGCACGCACACTATTACGAATTTTTAATAGCAATCGTGATACAATTTCAGTCTTGTAAACACATCAACCAAACTACACTAAGTATTCATTTTCGTGAACGGTGTTGATCTTTAATTAATAATATCTTTCACGAGTATGATTAATCTTAACACCTTTTACATTAGATTAATATTTTTCTTGAATCTTTTGTATCATCGACAAGACGATATCAAAAAAAAAAAAAAAAACTACTACAACGTATTCTATTCGTAGTCATGTAGTTTAGAAAATGGATGTTAGTTTCGATCGAATATACTACTTACATTGATAACTAAGTAAGTAAGTAAGTAAGTAAGTAAATAAGTAAGTAAGTAAGTATGTGTATTGTATTCAAGTGAAATAGGCTCGAAATAAAGTAGGCGTGAAGTTGGTTAATTCGTCAGGCAGTTTAGAAAAATGTTTCTCTGTCAACGTGAGCGAGCGAGCGAGCGAGCGAGTATTGTGCAAATTGCAAAGTTTCGTAGAACAAGAACTTTAGTATACACACAATTGAAGCAACTAGTACTATAAGAGCATGTTATTTATTATTTAAGCAAGCTATAGTAGTATCACGACGATACAGATAGCCAGGACATTTTATTATCGGTTATATTTACTATCGCTGTCAACCAACCAACCAACCAACCAACCAACCAACCAACGAAGCAAGCAAGCAAAGCAACCAACCACTAGTATGTATGGTCCGTAATGATATCATTATGATTTCACGTCGAACCTAAGCGATAAGAGAACTTAGTACGCGTCCAAAGCACTTTCATACTCGATTGAAAAAACAAATAGTATTACAGAAACGCGGAACGAGAATAAGAAGAAGAAGAAGAAGAAGAAGAAGAAGAAGAAGAAGAAGAAGAAGAAGAAGAAGAAAAAAGAAAGAGAGCAATTCCGATGTCTAGACGAGTAAGAAACTTTCCAAGTGCGAGCACACGCGAGCGGTGTAAAGAATCGCGGAATTCGACGATTCTATAATACTTGACGCCACTGAATACATGTATGTGTATCTATCTATACATGTTATATATATATATAAGTCTAAGAGTATGTACTTAGAAAGAGCAAGTATATACAAAAAGACGAACGAAAAGCGGTTGGTTGCAAAGCATTGCAACGAAGGAAAAGTGAACGATCGAAGTTCGAGTACGAATAACAAGAACAACAACGACAAGGTATTCGTGCATGTAATCCTTCCCTTTCTAACTTCGCACGTACGCCTTTATTGTTCTTTACACCCTCGTGACTGGAAACCAAGCGACAGTGTGGGACGCACGAAAGCGATAGAGACGAGTAGCCACTTAACTGCTCATTGCACATCCTTTTCTAATTTATCTTAGACTCTCTCTCTCTCTCTCTCTCTCTCTCTCTCTCTCTCTCTGAAGGGTTCATTCTTAATTGATAAAATGCACAGAGTTGTTTTCGAACAAGCACCTTAACTTTTTTGTCTTGATTGTATTCGAGGACCAACTTGTGTGATACCAAAGACGAAAATAATCGACACCCACTTGGTGTAGTTTTTCTTGGGAATAATCATTTTGCGAGACTAATCTATTTGGACGCGGATCGTCGCTCACGTTTAAAAGTTCACATCGATCGGACACCTTCGTTCGGACCGGCAGACCGGACGTATCCAATTGGCGGAGCCGTGCACCGAATGGTAGTAGAGAAAACGAGCATACATACGCCATCTTGGAAAACAGTGAGGGGGCAACGGCGGTGTTAGTTTGATATCATACAATTTGCACCATTTATGTGTAGCTGCTAACGAGTACAAAGATATGTCTCGAATAATTCTCAAATGAAAATCTTCAAAAATATATATTTTATATATATACTTACATATATACGACGCGTGTGTGTTGTGTTTGTAAGATATCAAATAACGTGATATACTTGAGAGTTACCCAAGGAAGAGTATAAAGTAGAATCTCGAGAAATGTTCTACTTTAACGGATGGATACTGAAAACCTTTACGATTTCTCAAAAAATATACAACTCCAACGGAAAAGTTCTAAAATGGCAACACTGGATGATGATCGTTCTCATCTCGCGTATACCACGACACGACTATCACGTTACAAACCGCGTCTCTACCGATTATTCTTAAAAGCAAATGATTTTTCAAACTAGTAGCATCGATCATCACCAGAGTTGAGCGATGATAAAGGTACAGGATGATATTGCCATACGATCTTAAAACTCACGGATGAATCGAACGAACGAATGAACGAACGAACGTCAACGTCATCGATCCAGTTGAGTTCGTCTCTTTGTAGAATGTATGTAAATTCGGGATACTGAATCCGTTTTTACTAATTCGTGAGAGTGAAAGAGAGACGAAATTCGATCGCAGACGTGTAATCTTCGAAGGTAGAGTAACCTCTAGGCAAGCTAATAATATACTCCTGATCACAATTTCGACCTAAGCTTTTTACCCCGCAACGTGAAAAGTATTCAAAATCTAACTTGTAAAAAAAAAAAAAAAAAAGAAGAAAAAAAAAGCTCCGACGTGAAAAATATTATCCTTGAATTGGAAAAGTCTGTGGCGCGTGAAATGAAGTTGCAACGATGCAATGATGATGAACCGAAGTTATACGAAGATTCACGAGTGCATCTCTGAACAAATTGATTTAAAGCATGCTTTCGATAGGTAATTCACGTAATTCGGTAATTCGTAATGGCTTCGGGCAAGCTCCCCTCCGGTAGGAGGTATAAACAACGACCTTTATTCTTCGTTTTCGCGATGAGGAAGAAAATGAAAAGTCGATGTGAAAGCGCGTAGACGATGATGAACCTGGAATGGTCAGGTCTACCCTGTCTTTACACGGCGCGCAGGTCCGCCCCGCGAGCATTAGCTCTATCTTTGCGCCGCCCAATTTTGCGTTCTTCAAATGCAAATTCTGTCCGAAACGAGCGGATAGCAAAATCACGGGATTCAAAACAAGGAACCTGACGTTGAGAAGGTTCCTGACGCCTACCTTCGATCCTTATTCCTATCTTTTTCATTTGACTATAATAAATACGAAATCGAACATTTTCATCCAACTAATTCTAATTTAATGTTTAAACTATCAACAACGACAACAAATAATAATAAAAGTTCAAAGCCGAATCAATGATGTATAAATTGCATACACCTGAAGAAAAGCACAGTGATTTTTTTCTCTCTCTCTCTCTCTCTCTGTTTCATTAGGAAGAAAAGTCATCAGAAAGTTGTATCGCAAAGAAGAATAAGAAGAAGAAGAAGAAAAATTGGAAAGCCGAAACAAATCTATGGACACGTGTGGGGAGGACGTGTGTGCGCAGCTGCGTTAGATTCTTGTCCGGCGTTGTGACGGTCGGTTGTGACGGTCGGTTTGTAGGTCCGTCACTCCCGTCCTCTACCTTCTTTACAACGACTCGTCTATAATTACGATCATCAAGCCCTCGTGTATCCCGCGGTGAGAAAAACGGATGCTTGAAAAAAACCAAATGACAGAGTCTAGTGACGTAATGACAATGAGATATACCCTGGACTTCTGCCACCGGAAATATGTATGAATGTATGTATGGAATATGTGTGTCTCTGACTAACTGACTATGTTTGTGTGTGTGTGTATGCGTATACCTACTTACTTACTACCTGACTCTAATCGAGGACCAAACGTCGATGTCATTCCTACCCCTCGCGTCTTCTTCATAATGGAAACAACACAAAAAAAAAGGACAAATAAAATTATCACCATTGACATGATTAATTATCGACCTTCAAAAATGTACGAGGAAACGATCGAACAACGTAAGATTTTTAATCTTTTTTTTCAAAGTCTACTTTTCGTAGAAATTTTGGTCTGCATTTTTTTCAAAGAAAGAAAAATAAAACTATTCGGAAGAAGATACGAAGAAAGAGAGAGAGAGAAAGAGAGAGAGAGAGAGAGAGAGAGAGATCTCGCCCGCGCTCAGCAAACAAATCGAGACTAATAAGAGTTTGATTCATGGTGGGGGCGAACTGGAGGGGGCCAATACATAAAAATAAGATAAATTTTACACTTCGTTGGTGATGAATGGCGGGATGAATTATTGAATAGTTAAACACACAGCGCCGTACCGGTCGAAAAGCTGGTTCGAAGTCTGGGCCCAAATCCGGATGAGATACATCGTTGCCAACCGACACACAGGGCCGCCTCTTTCCAAATAAAATTTCAAACCTTTTCTAAGATTACTTTGAACGTTAGTGACTCTAAGCCGTTGTAAACAAATTTTTATCTCTTTTATTTTTTCCTAACTTTGAACCTACGAATTGTAATCAGAATTTCGTTTGAGACAAATTCTAATACAATTGAAATTTTCAATTAATCAATGAGACATTGACATTTGTTATCAATTAATCTCTAAAATATATGCATATTTTGTTTAAAATAATAAATAGAAATTGTAAGAAAGGGAAATCACGTTTTGTCGTGTTCTTCTGTTGTTTGGTTCGCTTGAAGGTATACTTCGATAGGTAACTATTGGTCCCACGTTGAAGAAACGAGTGCCTAACAGCGTCCGTTCCTGGAGCATAAATTCACCTGCACATTTCACTTCGTTATGGCTCTATTCACGGTGCCGTAACCACGAGGACGGATATTTCTTGCTGTGCGGCCCATTCAGCACTCCTGGAACGCCGAAAGATTGAACACACCACACCGTTCGGTTCGAATCGTTTTTGCACTTTTCCTACACCAACGTGTACTACCGATTGATTGTCCCTTTAATAGACGCGTTCCTATCTTAACTACGATCAAACATTTTTTTCTTTTTCTTTTTCAATCAATTACACGAGTGAATTTATTTTTATTATTTTGAAAGATGAAGATGAACAAAAAATAAGATTCGCATAATCGAAAGGGAATCGAAATAATTTCGAGTTATTTTTATACGAATTCCAAGTATTACAAGAAGAAACATATTACATTTTATGTTTGTTGGCATGCATACCAGGGAATCTTCATTTCGGAAGCAAGGTACTACTACTACTACTACTCTCTCTCTCTCTCTCTCTGGTATAACCATAATGGAGCACCAATCATAATTGGATACGAGGTGTTAAATCTGTTTGGAACGGCGGGTTACGGGAGTTATGACTCTTCCGCGAGTAATGGTCTTGTCGCGAATCGGCTATATACGCGTTACACGGGGCGAAACGCATCTCTTGGGCCTCTGACTAACGTAAGGCGAGTCTATTAAATTACAGGCTGTGCAACGTTCCAAGACTGGAAAGGAGTAGGTAAATTATATCCTCGATTAATACCCAATGAAATTCTTCACTTCTCCTTTCTTCCTGCGACACAATTTTTTCTTCTTTTTTCTTTTTTTTTTTTTATTGTATACGTAAAAATTAAAATACTCTAATGATACGCATAGAATGATTTTTTTTTTTTTTTTGAAAAAAAAAAATCGTTTAGAAACACACGACCAACGAAAATATTCGAAGCGTATAACAGCAGCCAAGTTTGATTTAACCGAGGCTAACGTCTTTGGAAGCAGGTTCATTACAAGGCTATAAAACCACGTTATAAGGTCATAAGGATGCACGGCAATTACTTAAGAACTAATCAACCAAAACGTGGTGGCTCTGCTCCACGTCTACTATGGATGGGAGAATGATCAGGGGGTCTAACTTCGATGCACCTTCGGGAGTTTTAAGTGCTTTTCTCCTAATGGTTTTAAATTCCATTCGACGATTGATAAATTTCACTTAACTTTCAGTTGCAACGTTTCGAATTAACAAGAATATATTGTTTTTTTTTTATAAATATTCAATAATAATATTTTCCTCGTTAATATGTTGAACGAGTTTATGATGGTGGTCACCGGTAATGTGGACAATTGTCTTAAGAGACCCCCATAAAAGTAAATAAAATGAATACAATGTAAAAATTGCATTATTCAAAGTATCAAATTAATTCGTTATTTAAAAAAAAAAAAAAAAGAAAAAAAAGCTCGCGTTTAACGAAGCGTGTGTTTAAGAAACAAAACAAAAAATCAAATAGTATTTGCAAGAGAGATTAACGAATCGTTTGGACGATCACAGTAAGAGGAATTAAAGTTAAGGGCCCGTCGTTTCTCGAGCCGTCGTCTACTTGTATTCGAGATCGAGAAGGGCGAACGAGAGCGAAGCTGACAGTCGAACGAGTCAAGATCAAGAGAGACTGACTAAAGTATAATCAGCTTTCGACTGAGTCCGCGGCCGCGTGTAATAACAGTAATCCCTTGGTTCGCCGGTAATTTAGCCGTTCGTTCAAAAACTCCAAATTATAGAAGCTGCTGTCATTAGGCCACGGGAAGAGTCGGCGTGCATCGCAAGCCAACTTCTTCCTCGAACCATCGAAAATTTGAGGGAAACTCCAAGTTCTGCCCTCGTTACATACAACAGATACGACGCGCGTAAGCTCAATCTCGTTAAAGATAAATCTCTTTCTCTATTACATTGTGTCATTTCAAACAAATCTCTATTTCTTATTTACGTTAGATTTATTATTTTATTTTATTTTATTTTATTTTATTTTCAACTTCTTCATTTTCTTCGAATATTTTGTCAAATATTTCACATGGGAATACAAATTCTTTCATTTAAAAATCAAATATTGCGTTGTACGTGCGTTGACGGGAAAATCACTATTCTCCCTTTTTCTTTTTAGTTTTGTTTTTGTCTTTTTTTTCCTTTTTTTTTTTCAAAAGGGCAAACGGTTTCGATCGAAATCCCTATGGCCCGAGGGATATGGGAAGAAGAACTCTCTCTGTTCGTAGATCGACGCCTCGATGGAAACCGAAGGAGCCAAGGTAGCAAAAGATGAATCAGGCATGTAGAAAGCCTCCAGGCATTCCCCCATTCGAGGGAATACGTCTGACTCTCTTTCCCTTTCTTCTTTAGCGTATCAAACGAAAGCCGAAGAGTAAAAGAGACGAAAGAGAGAGAGAGAGAGAGAGAGAGAGAGAGAAAGCGAATCGACGTTCCTGTTGCCTGTTGCCTATGCACCTACACCTTCAAACACCGTTTAAAACTCCATTACGTTCTTTCGTGATCCTTGAGAGATCACGAGCTAGGTCTCTCCTTACGAATGTATCCTCGACAAGATAACCTCCCCCTACCCCCCTTCTTCAAGGAGATAACTATTCCGGTGAACGATCCCTTGACGTAGCAAAATTTCAACAACGACACCAAACAAAAAAAGTAAACATACTTCGTGTATTTTACCTAAGGATATGTTAATTTTAATCTGATAACTAAATTAGAATGATTTTTAACGCTTTAATGTCACGCCTATCATTTATTTAGATATTTCGAATTAATATCTAGATACTTTGACTTACTCATTAAGAAAATATATATTTAAATAGTTAGTCAAGAAAATTGCATAGGAATATTTTGCAATAATATAGGACGACGATTCCACAATGTTGATCATTTGAGAAAACAAAATGTTGTTGTAAGTTGTAGAAAATTCAGTTGGAAAATTGATTGTAACATTTAATTTCACATTCGTTCGTAATCAAGCGCGCATTATGTTGCCGTCGGCTTACGTTTAGTACCCAGTACACGAAGAACGTATCTTCTTTCGTTCGATACGCACGAGGAGGGTGTATACGTGTAATTCCTTCTTCGATTTATAAAGCCACGTGCTTTCGTTCCTAACGGCCAAACCAAGAAGAAGAAGAAGAAGAAGAAGAAGAAGAAGAAGCACGTGTTTGTTGCACGAACGAAGTTAACACGGGATGATGATGATAATAATAAATAAAATATAAAATGAACAATAATAAACTGACGAGAAAGATGACGTTGGGAGATATCGTTTTTTAAAGGATTAAAGGATTTTACTCGATTGCATTAAAGATAAACTGAAATTTCTCATACGACTTAGATATATCTCGACTGTATAAACTTTCTACGATATTTTCAGTTAAATAAAACTCAAAATTAACATTAAAAATAATCACGTAAGAGTAGTATCTACATTTAGAATATGTATATCAAGAGAGAGAGATTTTTTTGGTTCTGTACAAATATTCATAAACATAAATGTCAACCAATTTCAAACGAGTTTTTCCTTCATTTATTACTTCTTACGAAAAATCATATATATATATATATATATATATATATATAAGAGAGTTATTTATAAATAAATATAAATTTTGTATATATATATAGAAAAAAGAAAAGAAAAATGTTGCGTCGTACGCGCACAGTAGACACGAAACATTAAATCGTCGATTGATTTTAAATGACGTCGAATTAATAATTGGCAATTATCCTTGAAAAAAAAAGAAACAAAAAAGAAAAACAAAAAGGAAATCCACGTAAATATCCAACACTCGATTAACCGACACTGTCTAATGTATTTAGAAACGTCTCTAAATGGATACAATTACCTATCTACGCGTTCGAGCAGTTCGAGCCTCTCTTCCATTAACACCTTCAAAGTCACGCATGATTTATGCAGACGATCACGATACTCGGTGTGCTATCGTCCCATTCGAACGATTAAACTGCACGTGAGTCGTTTCGTCAGTTATCGTTCTTGGTTTCATTGACAACACTGCGTTTGTTATACAACCTAACTAGATATCCGTTTGTAAAATTCATTGAAAGAACAAAATGTACATATACATATTTGAAAATTGTTCCAAGTAAGACGAAGATTGGGTGTATGGATTCTAATAGATCACGATAAGAATGACATTTATATTTATCCAAGTTACCTGCTATCTTATCGAGATACAAATCATGATGATTTACGTTTAGCAACCGGTCACCACTATGATTTACAAAGATAATCACATTTGTTCTTTCAACTTGTCTAACATCTTCTTCGATAAACGCATCAAATAAAAAAAAAATAAAAAACCATAAAACATGTTTCAAATATATACAAACCTTTTGCCATTTCTTCGTCTTCTTTTTGTAGCATAGACAGTACCAAGTTGACTCATGGCAACAGGATTGTTAGGACCCGAAGCCGAAGTCGGGGTCGGCACAGGTGCTGACGTTGGCGTCATCGTGGTATCAACGACATGGGATATAGGATGTTGTTGTTGTTGTTGTTGTGGTGGTTGTTGTTGTTGTTGTTGTTGGGATCCCGTGGGATAACATGCCGCCGCTGCAGCCGCTGCTGCTGCCGCCGCTGCTGCTGCTGCAGCCGCAGCTGCAGCCGTCGTGTAATCCGTCGGCGGTGCAAGGGATGCTCCGGGTGGTCCACAAACGTTTATCAGGTTCGGTGCCGTGACACCGACACCGACACCGCCGACACCTACACCACTCCCGCACCCTCCTCCTCCTCCTCCTCCACCCCCTCCTCCACCGCTGCTGTTGCTGTTGCTGCTACTGCTGCTGGTGACTCCACCGCCACCCCCGACCACCCCTAACCCCGCCGAGGCGGTTCTATCCAGCGCGTACACCGTGCAAACCGTAACGCCCCTTGCTTCCGCTCGACGCTACGTCATCCTCGACGAAACTCGTCGAGCATGATCGTTCCTTCCCCAGCAGCTGCCGTTTTACTACCCGTTCTTGATGATGCACCCTCTCTCACTCTCTTGTCTACCTTATTTGCTATTTGCTCTCTACGACCAACCTTATCTCTCTCTCTCTCTCTTTTACTGATCTTCTTCTTAATTATTCAATTAATGACAAAATGTTCACTATCCACGATCCACCTATCTACGCTAACAAAACTCGAGCTCCGATGATACAATATTAATAAAAAACTCGCGTTGCACTCCCACCACCTCCCACGATTACCGCCAAAAATCATCCTGACTTTTGTCTCGACATTGCATATAACGTTCGAGTGATAACTCGTCATCCACTGTGTAATCAATGATGGTGTTTTTTTTTTTTTTTTTAATCTGTTTTTCTTCTCTCCCCTTCTTTTTTCAGGGATATCGCAAATCAAATAAAAACTTTTCCTCGTCGTAGTTCCTGCCGTAAATCCAATATATGATGATCACACATCGCGAAGGATTTATTTCGACACGATARATAAATAAACAATCACCAAATCGTTGAATTCACGTAACATCTCTTTAGAAAAACGTTATTCACAACCCTCGTAGTAACAACGTGTGACACACTTGACAATCTTTTCACGAAGTTTCTCAAAGATCACGTGACGACTCGACGAAACAAACAATCTCTCCGATGCAAGCTCTTTCTCTTCCTCTTCCTCTTCTTCTTCTTCCTCCTCCTCCTCCTCCTCCTCCTCTTCCTTTTCTTCCTTTTTCCTCTCTCGGCTCATACACAACGCTTGCATAACACTAATCCGACTATTCCGAAAACAGTTCGATGAAAACAAAATATATATCGAAAGAAAATGGGTAAAAGAAAAATAAGAAAAAAGGAAGGGTGGATGGGTGGGTGAATGGGGGGGAGGGGAAATATTAATGCATAAACGCGTGTATAAATATTTATATATATATACAAGAGTATCCACGTGTACGTATGCAAGCAAACCTGCACGCACGCACGCACGCACGCACGCAGGCAAGCAAGCAGGCAGGCAGGCTGGCAGACACGCACGCACGGATGCACGCACGCACGTATGTGATAATATGTCGATGTATATATATGTATTGATATTAATGTATATGTATGTATGTATGTATGCGTATGTATCGAGAAGAAGCAGGTGGTGGTGGTGGTAGTGATGGTGATTGGTGATGGTGGTGGTAGTCGTATAATCGCGTGCAAATTGACGCGATCGTGTGTAACGGGGGTGACTTTTCTCGAGATATCAAGTCGAGTTAATTCGTCATCGTCGTTGTCGTTGTCGTCGTCGTGGTTGTCGTCGTTGTCGTTGTCGTTGTCGTTGTCGTCGTGGTTGTCGTTGTCGTGTTCGGAGGGTTGCTTTGGAGGCCGAGGCGCGAAAACACGATGCGGTGCTCGCTTCGAAGAAGCGGCTCGTGTACTGCCGAGGCCTGCCGGCCTTACCGTACGAGAACGTGCCATACATCCCAACCAACCAACCTTCTTCTTCTGTAGTGGTAATCCCGGTGAAAGAAAGAGAGGAACAAGGAGACAAAAAGAGAGAGAGAGTGTCCTTACAGTTACCGCCCATTATACTCCCTAACCAATCGTTTCCTACTAACCCCCACTACGTACTCTAATCACACCCACAAACCTTATAAAATCGACCAATCCGAATGGCAGCATGGCGCTACCGACCTAACCGCAGAACCCACGAACAACAACGATACCATCGCTAGAACATACTTCCAGATTCTCCGTTTCTTTACTCTTTTCATCCTTTGCTTCTTCTTCTTATTCTTATTCTTATTCTTATTCGTCCTCTTCGTCCTTTTATTCTTCTTCTTCTTCTTCTTCTTAAAACTCCCGCTATATATCGAACAAGATCGAAGAATTCTTTCTATCGATTGAAGAATTTTTCTTTGACGACAAGAGTCCCGACTCTTCTTTTTCATTATTTTTATTCACGATATTTTTTTCTTCTTTTTTTCTTTGTGAAGAATTAATAATATTAATTAACATCATCGATTAACGTGACACAATATTTAATGAAAATCATCAATGTTACATTTTAGTATAAAAAATTAAACCCAAATTCAAATGCTAAAATAAAACGTAACATATTATTCGAAAATAATTTATGGATAGATTAGCTGTGTCATAAAATCTGTTTGCAGATAAAAAAAAAAAAAAAAGAAAGAAAAAAAAAGAGAGCAAGCAACTCTTTAAAAAAAAAAAAAAAAAAAAAAAAAAATGAATACTATGAACTTTATAATAATAATTGGAATAGTCTCTCTCTCTCTCTCGTAATCATAATTATACACATATGCATACATATCCATAAAAAAAAAAGAGAAAATATATATTTAAAAAAAAAAAAAGAAACGTTTACCATATAAAGATTTGACGAAGATAAACAGGTGCAAACGTTTTCAACGCAACGTACCCCGCCTATTCTCGATTTACGTGTTATAATCCGCTAGATTCTCGGTGACGATTGACACACGACCTCCTCTCCTCCTCTGTGTATGTCGCGGCGTTCACACATACGCATTCGTATTTGTATACTCATCTAAATTTACAGGGTGTCCCAAAAGTTTGAATAAATCAAATCAATTCAAAATTCATAGAAAAAGAGAAATGTGTATCGATCAAACTGAAAAACACGTAAAAAAAAAAAAAAAAAAAAAGAAAAAACTTCTGAACCCACTGACTCTCGTAACGAAACAAACAAAAACTCGATATTACAAGATAGAAATGAGATCTCGGTTAATGTTGTTAAAAAATTATTATTGACCTGTAAAAGAAAAATCGTTTCAAATATTATTCGTTAAATAATAAATAATATCGTTTGAAATATTTGTAAAATAGAGACTTTTGGGACAACCTGTATTTAAGTGTTTTCTAAGTGTTTGCCAGTATTAGAATATGCGCTTACTCGTATGCTCGTTTTTTGCCGTCGCGTTATTCTTATCCGCTAAGAGAAAGAGAAAGAGAGAGAAAGAGAGAGGACTCACCTCGCTTCGTGAGTGCTATCGGATCACGAGACACGAACGATATCTCTTGGTCGTTTTTGTAGTAGTAGTAGGAAACGGTGACTCCACGATTGCCAATGGTTAGGAAACGACGACAAAGACGACAAAGAAGACTGGCGACAATGTTCGTGAACGAAAAAAAAAAAATTAAAAAAAATCAACAACCCTGAGAAAGCAGCACGATGATCCTCCCCGAGCTTTGGACTCGATTGTACACTTGGACGAACGATCGTGTGCCAACTGAGATAACAACACCCCGATAAGGGATGAAACGCAGCAGGTACGACGAACACACAAAAATACAAAAAAAAAAAAAAAATGGTAAACCTACTATATAAAAAAAGAGTATACTTTAACAAAAAAAAAAAAAAAAAGATAATACAAAAAAAAGAAATTAAAAGACAAAGATACCACCATGGTAAACCGATCGAAATGTATCATTGACATGCAACTCTCAAAATGTACGAATTAGGTAGAAACTGAAAGAGATAAATTATCCCATGCTTTAGCTAACACTTATTTGTAGATAACGCAATCGTATTTAATAAATAATTATTACTTAATTATAATTATTGTTTTGTTTTTTTTTTTTTTTCAATTTATTCTTTGACGTTGCACGCATAATTTCTTTTTATTTTCTTTCTATTATTTTTCTTACTTTGTCGCGTGTGTGTTTGTGAATGCAAAATTATTATTTCAATATTTTCAAATATTGTTAAAGTTAAATATATACGACCGATTTATTTTCTACTTAAATTTTTCTGTAAACGTTTCACTTCAATTTGTTTTTTGTTTCTTTTCTTCGGAGGGGGGAGAAGTGGGGATGGGGAGCTAATATACGCGATAACGTTTAAAAATTATTGATCGATTAACTTTAACGACGAGTCATTTTGTTTTTTTTTTTTTTAATCAACTATTGCGTCGTTTAAACCTATTCACGATGAATCGACAAATATTTGATATATTTCTTTTTTTTTTTTTTTGGCAAAGTTGAAACAATAAACGTAAAATTAATAATAAAATAATTATCCTATTTTCTTTCATTTGTTATTTGTCCTTATACCTGACAATACAATAAGTTGTTCTCTGTGTGTGTTGTATTTTTTATAATATTATAAACAAATAATATACACGTTGCAATGAATAAGACAAAGATAGAATAATATTACAACAATTTAGTTATGCGAACGTATCGTACGGAATTCACGAGTATACTAAACGTTTATTTACAAAGTTCATACGTTCGGTCGTTCACGTTCAAATTCGTCTTCGTGTTTGGTTTATCCTACCGAAAGAAAGGTTTCCTTCATAGGTTTTTCATTCGAAGGCCGTACACTCTCATGGAATGTATGCTGTAGGTCCTCGTAACACTTATTGTTAATAACAATTCATTTATTTGTATATTTCGATACGTTAACATCCACATTTATAGACAATAAATAAAATTTGCGAATACACCATAAACCCCTAGACGCGTTTTACTGCAATACTTTGAAAAATATGTAATTTCTACAATTATACATATTTTATTTTTTAATATTAATATTTATTATCTTTAAACATTGACAAATATGATGGTCCAATTTCAATATCGTATCTTTTTTATTTTCCGTGAAAAATATTTGTATAAAATCGTAACTTTTTAATACGAAAAATTCAGAACACGCTGTTACACACCTACGATTAAATAATTTTTATAAAATTTCGTGTATCTTTTTGTTAATGAAAATTAGTAAAAAAAAAAAAAAAAAAATATTCTTTAAACTTAACTTTCATCAACAAAATAATATTTATTGTAAATAAGTCTTTGGTAAAGTAGGAACGTTCTATTCATTAAGTAAGTACCACCGTCGGCACATAGACCTTTGAAGTATTTTCATGTCCGACAAAGAAAGCGGATGCAGCACGTTTTCTGATCTCTCTCTCTCTCTCTCTCTCTCTCTCCCTTTAGCAACAATTAATTTAACTTACATGGTATGATCTCGTATCTTGTAAAGAAAATTCTAACGACGAATCGTAAAAAGAAGAAAATGGAGTAGAAGAAGAAGAAGAAGAAGAAGACGAAGATGAAGAAGAAAATGTTTCTTTTTGAAATTCAAGAAAGTGTAACGAATAGTTTCATCTACGATATATTCAGGTCTCATTTTGTAGATGACATTAATTAACCTTATTCGTTCTTATCTTCTCAGATCGTTTAATCGTCCAATTCCGTTATCTCGTCGATGTTTAAAGTACGAATTACGTCACAGAATTGTCGGCTCATTGCATCTTCAAATAAAACGGTTTCTTCCTTGTTTCTCGATCTCTTCGACATTAAAGTTTATAACAATCAGAAAAATCATTGTAAAGTAACGTTCAAGTCTACCGATTTACAAACTTAAATCGAATAACTTCGATTATCAACTCGAATATCAACTAACTTCTTCAACCTATAAACTTGTCGCATAACAATTAATAAATAAAAAATTAATTAAATAAACAACTTAAATTGGACCGAATTGTAACGGTAAACCATTATCGAATACACCTTAAGACACACACAAAATTTCATTAAATCTATTAATATTTTGAGATGTAATTTCAACATGTCGAACACACAATCACAATTGTCATCAAGAAGAATTATATTTCACGATTAGATAATTTAGAATAGAAATTATTCTCGTTATTCGAAAGTAAAAGAAAAACAAAATCAAAAGAAAACTCATTTCGAAGGAAGATCATTGGATAACCAACCGTACTCGCGAACTAGCGGTGACAACAATTGTTGATTAAAATTTCTAGGAAATCATTCGTTTGAAAAGAAAAAAAAAAAAGAAAAAACATAAAAAAAAGCAGCGCAACAAAGTTGGAAAAAAAGTTTGAGAATAGGAGGAGGAATAACAACGTATCTGTACCGGTGTATCGCTATTTCGTGCGGTAAAAATAATAGCCGGTGATTATAATGGTTATAAGGTGTATATATATATATATAAGAAAAATAAAAAAGGATGAAAAGAAACCTAAACTCTAAACTAAATGAGAGAGAGAGAGAGAAAGAAAAAAAATGGCGTCGCTAACAATAGAAAAGTGAGGCTTAATTAGATAAATAGATTGTTTTCAAACGTAAAGCTGCAATCAAGACTGCAACTAGTGCCGCTATTGATGCAACGATACCAGAACTTGAACGTTACCAGCGACATAGGAGCGCGCATATTGCTGGTAATTGCGTGCTATGAATAATTACTCGTAGGTATACTACTCCCTTGACTGTACATGTTGGTTCAGGTAGGTGTATACCTTTTACCTTACCATTCGTGAACGTTCACGTTGGAATATGAAACGAATGCGTACGCGAATACTTGCTTACTTACTTACTTACTTACTTACTTACTTACTTACTTACTTACTTACTTACTTACTTACTTACTTGCTTACTTGCTTACTTACTTACTTACTTACATATCTATGCTCGAAATGATTATACAAATTCTTTCTTGGATAAATTATTTTTACCGAGATACCCGTAAATCTTACACGTCAACAAAAATACCTGATCTATCCTCGTCGAATGTTCCAAGCGTTTATTTAATATCGCGAAAAATTGATATAAATATTTCTAAAATAAAAACAACACATAAACTGGAAACGAAAGACAAGACCGTGAGAGAGGAGGGAGGGGGTGGGAGTTGACCTCATTTTTATTTAGCTACACACACATACATATATAAATGTTTATATTTCTTATCGCGCATAATTCCACGAAAGAACCGGTATACGCGAAACAAAAGTTTTTCTTTCAAAAAAAAAAAAAAAAAAAAAAAAAAAAATAACGAAATATCTACTTCCTTGTTAATAAACTTATAATAGAATGAAACAAAAAGTAAGTCAACTTGAAATAAAATATTTGTAATTATTAGATCAAAAAAGAGAGATATTAATAATTATTCGAAGATACGAACGAACGATAAAATATTGTCATTCGTATTGGAGAATGGAAAATAATGTTTGAAAATTTGTTCAAGAGATAAAATAATATGGTTGAATTGTAAATTTGTCGACCTTCGACCGTAAAAGCGTTTAAGTAACCATGCGTGAATCGAAGAAGAGAGAAGAAGAAGAAGAAGAAGAAGCCGGAGGATGTCTTCCCCTATTCACCCCCTTCTTCTTACGTTCAGCTAATTGGCTTTGGAATATGTATCGAACCGCAAAAATATATCGGCCTTAGCCGTGTGTCGAACCAATCATTACCCCGACTTCCAGACTCGAGCTATGGCGCGCGTTACATTGTTATTATAATGAAAAAAGGATAAATACAAGCCGGTGGTACGTGATCGGCGCAATTACCTTCTTATGATGATTTTCGTAGTGAGGAAAGAAAGAAAGAAAGAAAGAAAGATAGAGAAAGAAGAGAAAGAGAGATGGTGGGCCGAGGCTGACCGACCGCGCCAGTTCGCTCGGTCCGAAGAAATCATCAGAAATTATAAGCGAAGAAATTGGTAGTCTACCCCAAGAATGATTGACAGCCGGTCTGAACCCAACCATTCCTCTCATTTCCCTTACCTACAAACTTTCGTATTACAGGAGGCCGCGTATCTTTTCCTGATTGTCCCTACGGACGTAGGGATAATCCCATGATTGGAAAGCACATTATAGCAACATAGCTTCCTCGGTAATCGTAGCAGAAACTTCGAAAAAGACAAAGGGTCTTTAGGCGCGTATCTTCTATTGGAGAACTCCAAAAGTCTCCAAGTTTTAATACAAGTGATGATCTTTATTACAGTGTTGATTTGTTCAGACGAAATTTGAAAGAAAAATCGTTCGATCTAAGATTAACAATTTTTTTCAAATGGTATTATATCTCAAATTTGATTATTTTCAAATTGCATCTTTGAATAAAAAAATACCGATTGCTTGTTGAAAATGTCGGAGAGAATGATTTATCTGAAATATTTCTTCCGATATTTGTCTATTATTAAAGAAATAATCATTCTTTGGGAAATAACGCAAAGAAAAATGCAATTTTTCCTATCGAAATGATGAAATAAATAAAAAAAAAAAAAACAAAATGATTCGCAAATAATCCCCATAGATCGGAGGCGCGCTGTAGCAACGGCGTCGACGTATAACTCCACGCAAAATGGCCGACGTTAAAGAATATAACTGAATTCAGTCCGTTCTCCAAGAAAATACTCCGAACGTGGTATTTATTTTTTATGACTTATTTGAATTTTAATAATAGCATTTCAATAACCAAGCATTCATCCCACCCATCGATACATGCAACATTGTATCGATATCCAATAAACGAATAGAATGTTCTTTTGGTTCGGTTCTTTCGTTCGCTATCTCTTCGCTGAAAGTTATTTCCTTGTCAGACCGAAACGACGACGGTCAGTCGAAAATTCGAGGCCCTTAATAAGCGCCGTAGGCACACAACAACACACAGTTGCTATTACGACGGCATTGTCGGCGGCGATGCGTTTTATTAGGCCTCCCGAAAAACACAAAACATTTGGGCCACGTCAAAGTTCCTTGGAAGGAAGCAAAGGCGGTCATTGTAATATGTCCCGGACTCCTTTATATCTCCTGAAATTGGGTTGTTAAGGAATTACTCTGAATCCTTGATCTCTTTCACGTATATGATGTACAATTTTCAAAAGTATCTTTTCTCTCATTTCTTCGTTTTTTTTTTTTTTTTTAATTCTTTTTCTTCTTTTCTTTTCTTTGGATTACCTTACTATTGTCAACTCACGGTAAAGGAAAGGTATTATCGTTTACGATATGATTTAATCTTCCCTACAAATGTTAACCCGTTTCTTAGAATCCCTAGATCGGATCTACGGTAAATGGTTTTGCGTTTTTACGCAAATATTGAATTCCGAGGAATGTGTTAGTTCGTGTACGATTTAGAAAATATTCATTCAAATGTTTTCACAACTTTTATTTCATCGATTTGTATTTGTAAAATAATCTACACGTACTTACCGAGAGTACTAACCTAATAATTATTTAAGAATTTCTAAATAATATATAATCTACTAAACCAAGAAAAAAAAAATTGAAAAGTATAAAAGAATGAATGAGAAATAATAATAATAAAAAAAAAAAAAATAAGAAAGAGAGGTAAAATGTAGAAGAAAAATAGTCAAGTGGAAGTGCGATAATCAGTAAATTGGGAAGAATTGAGGCCAAGTATAGCGAAGTATACCCGGAACGTCAAAATGATACGAGTAAAATAATCTCAAGGCCACAACGTTTACCACGATACGACGTAAAGATGGATGGATGGATGGATGATTGGTTAGTTGGATGGATGGACGGGTGGATGGATGGATATCCTCAATCGTACAGCAAATAAGTAGGTACACTTTATATTAATATCTTGAACTATGTAATATAAATATATGTGTGTCTATCTGTGTGTGGGTGAATGCTTGCTTGCTCGTGTCTGTGTGTGTGTGGGGGGGGGGGGTTTCGTAGAATTGAGATTTCTACGTATATGATCAGATTGATCAAAGTAATTCGACTGTTTGTGTATCGCGCCTGGACCCGTCGTCTTCGTCGGTAAATCTCTTTGATGTTAAATCTTTCGAATGATGCTCCTCGGAGTTGATCTTTTCGGTTCATTGTCACAGTGATACGAGAAAGATGACACATCATTTTTCGTAAATATATATATATATATATATATATATATATATTTTATGTGTAAAAAGAATTATGCATATTTGTGAAAATTCAATGCAACAAAATGTGAATTTTATATTCTTCTTGAAACTTTGATGTCACATGCGTAATATGCAGATAGATTTAAAGGAGAAAACAATGCAACGACTTGATCATGTTGTCACTGCTATCAAATAATTGCTCCTAGTCGATGTCACAATCGTCTAACAATCGTTTTTCGTTGACAGAATTGTTGTTGTTTCTTTTTTTTAACGTGGTAACAAAAGTCACAGTAAAAGAATTTCTCGTCACATATACTTTTGCGCATGATGCGCATACACAACAAAGAAGCCTTGGACCGGGTGCATGGGAATTAAAAACTTGCACAATTCTCGCAACGAACTTTGTATAGAACAATTATCATTAATTCACTAATTATTAACGAGTTCTTTTTAATAGGCTGGAAAACGTTGCAACGTTTAATGACCGGTGTCATGCGTGTCACACTGCCCCAGGCTCTCTCAACACACATTTTTCTGTCTCTTATATTTAACTAGTACATAACCAGTAAACTGACTCTAGACCCACATTTGAAATAATTCGATCGACCTATTTGTTATAAAGTAAGGACCACACAAATTATCTTTCATCTAAGAATAGTACAACTCTGATGAAATAAATTCGACTATTACGATTCGTAGTATTTTCATTTGATGACTATGATCAAAGTGATCTAACACAATATAAGTCATATATTTTTACTATTATTATTATTATTACAAAATAAATAAAATATTTTCCTATCTATTACTCCAAACAATGTTTGTAATTAATTCCATAAAATAATATTTGTGAAATGATCAAATATGAAAATAAAAAATCAATAAGAAATATTCAGTTACTCGCGTTTATCGAGAAAGTGTTAAAGGAACGCCGTATAGCAGGCAATGTTAAATCACTGACGTGTTTAGCGTTAGCCTTACATAGGGTTATTTGATATTCTTTCAATAGTAACGTTACAAGGTGGACACTTGACAAGTAAGTGACAACTGTGGGAGTGGCGATATGCTGACAGCGATATTAAAGCGGTTACAAAACTAGACACGAACTGTCCAACTTAACGTGAGAATTTCTTTGATAATATCCGTCGTGTTATAGGATTAAAGAATTATACCTATTTTCCTCTGACGATTAAACACGATAAATAGCTACCACTTAAACGACTCTTACAACATTCCTCCTATCATTTTGATAATTCGAATATTCTCAATTTGAGAATTCACAAGTACCGTCTCATTAAATAGACTCGTTTTTAATAATTAATTCATATGGTTTATTGTAAAAGAAACATAGAGCATGCATCTTACCTCAATAATTAATAATTCCAAATGAATGAAGTAAAAGAATGAAGAACAATAAGCCAAGTTTGAGCATTCTTCTTTGAAATGGAAACCCAAATAGCGAATGGAAGGATGATCGATGGAAACTGCAATAATAATAAGAAGAGGAATAGAAAGAAAGAAAGAAAGAAAGAAAGAAAGAAAGAAAAAGGGTTAAATAATGGAATAACTGTAAATAAAGATGATGAAATGTAAAGTATGTAAGTCGATTGAGTATCATGGACGATATCCATGAGAGTATGCGGATTCGGTAGGAAAGGTTTTTAAAAAGAATTGGCGAGAAAGTAAAGAGTGCACGCGACCAAGATGGCGGCCAGCTGTGTATATAAGATATACCGGTTACGGGGACGACCACAGGAAACAGGCATGGAAGCCGTAGGAGGACGGGGATAATTACGTTGGAGCAATGCACGAAGCTCCTCCCCTTATTCAAACCTAAAGCCTGTAACTGCAAGTGCCAAGCTACACACTTTGCGGTGCGCACAAATGACACGTTTGAGGACTGGCAATGCGCACACAGAGCCAATACCAAGCCCTCCTTCCTTCCTTCCTTCTATGCGACAAATACGAGGCCTGCTCGTGCAAATATAGACGAAAAGAAAGATAGTAACCATCGAGAATGAAAATTAGAAAAAGAGAAAAAGAAAGGTGCTCCTGGAAATCTGACTCACTCACCCTCTGCCAAACCCCTCCCCCCTCCTCTTATCTATACACCTTTATCAGTTTAAATTACTTATGATAGAAACTTATGCGAGAAAATGCAATTATACTTGAAAAAGTATACAAGTGCGACGAAATACAGTGATTGAATCGAGAAACTTTTTCCTATGAGATAACATCATCTATATTTACCGATGTGTATTATATTTATATAGGGTGGTAGGTACACGGGGGAAACACGTAATCATTTTAAATTATTTCGAAGGAATATTTTATTTTGTACTAATTTAACATGATTCAAGAACAACTTTATGATGACTGTATCAAATTTGGTCTCAATCCTAAGCCCCCCCTTAAGGTTCTCAAGATTATCCTTACTTTTTTATATATAAGTCCATATTACATACAATAAATTTTCATTTCATATGGTTAAAGGAGATCATATTACTTGAACCACCCTGTATATATATAATAATTGCTTATGTTCGAAAAAAAAAAACAAGAAAATTCTCTTCGATTCTTTCGTAAAAACTTACCACAATGTATTTCATTCTTATTAATTTATGCATAAGTGAGATTAACTTTATTGCAAGTATATATTAGAAATGTTCATAATGTTTTATGTAATAAATTACCTCGAATGAATAAAATATTCCTTTTTGTCATATTTGATATGATTATATATATAAATTTTTGTAGAAGAAGAAGAAAATGTTTCAAATACACACTGCGCTATGTGACATCTTGCAAATAATTTATTAATCTAAAATATGCAACTGAAATGAAAAATATTATAAATATTAGTATATAAACAAATGAAAAATGAATTATACCTTATTAATAACTGATAATCAGACAATATTATTATAACCTAGAATTAACGACGAATGATTTTTATCACTGATAAAACAAACAATTCTTGACGTATAAAATGATACAATTATCGATTTTTCATATTTTTCCAAATTTACTAAAAAAAAAAGATTCAATTGCATAGGATCGTTGTGTTCACTGGTCAAATTAAAAAAGAATTTTTCTTAATTCTCTAATACACGACACATATACATTGTTTTATACGAACTAATTAAAAAATAGAAATTATAAGGTGAAAAATCTTTTTGTCCTCTGTAGTATTCAACATGTAGTACGATTATTTCGATTATTTCGATTATCGAAATAATATCGAAAGTACATCGATTTAGTAAATAACTAAAAGTCTAGTTCACTTTTAATAATAACTAGTATAGTTCACTTCTAGTTATTTTTATTTCTCTAGACCGATACTAACCAAGATTTGATATATATATTTTTATAAAACATCTACAACAAACATAAAATTTAATTTATTTGTTTAATGTGTAATATATCATTTTTATAAATAAAATTGTGCATTTGCATTCCTGTACCAATCAGAAGAAACATTGGATCTGCATTTTGAACATTTGTTGAAGTTATACACATACTATTGAGGTTATCTCGTGAATGTTTATTAGATATTGCAAATATGTCTATGAATTACAATGCAGGATATTTTGATTTGTGTATAAATGCATCGAATGATGGTAATACCTCCGATTTACGTAAAATGTTACAAAAATCATATATGCGTAAGTTTTGAAATTTATTTGATGAAAAGTTAACCTAGTCATAATTCACATGTCAAAGTGTTTATATCTTTTATTGAATTAAAATATGTATTACAATAAGATAATTAATGAAAATATTTATCAGTTGGATATAGATCAGTGGCAATTAATCAAATCATAGATGAAAGTACTTTTGAAACTAAGAAAAAAAGGAAAAAATGTGACGACGAGTCACGAACGTTTCTTAATCCAATTGATATCGATGATTTAATCAAAGAATTTGAAGGCAAATTAAACATTTTTAATAGACTTACATTTGCATTTAATGATGAAGAGAAAACTCGTCTGTTGGTAAGTACAATACTATATTTAAATTTAATGAAACAATCAAAAAGACATTTTTCATGAGAAATCAAATAATTCATTTTTAGAATCAATCGAATATTTTGAAAAAGTTTCATGTTTATTCTGTCATACCAAAAACAAGTGAAGCACTTCAGGTAATTATTATTTTCATTATATCAATTGTGTGTATTGTTTTTTATATTTTAATAATTCATTTATAAAATTTGTAGCTAGCTTGTACTCAATTAAACACAGATATCATTACTTTAAATGCATCCTGTACTCAATTCAAAATGACTAAAAAACTTTACATGCAAGCTTTAGACAGAGATGTACATTTTGAAATACAGTATACAGATGTGATTAATCCAGAAACACGACAACTTGCAATACATCAGGCACATTTATTTTATATTTATGGAAAAAGCAAAGTAAGTTGTATATTAATGTATTTATCATTTTTTCTTTTTGTGTTTTCAAATCAATGAATTTTTTATTGTTTTTTAGAATGTGATAATATCGAGTGGGGCTAATAAAGTTACGGACATTAGAAATCCTTACGACGTTATCAACTTGTATCCTTTGAAATAATTTCATTAACACACAAATCAAACATTTGAATTAATATTTTTTATATTCAATATTATTCCTTATCTTTACAAAATTATTCTACGAACAAAACAGAGGAATTTTATTGGGATTAAATGAAAATAAATCTAAAGCAGCTATTCTCTACCAAAATAACAATCTACTTTTAAGAGCAGGCAAGTAAATTTTTATATATGATATAATATATTCCAAAAAAATTGATTTCTAACATATACAATTATATTTTAATGATTTTATGAATAAAAACTTTTCAGAAAGACGACGTTTCGGTAAAGTTTTTGCAATAAAAGTAGAAGAAGAGTTAAAAGAAGATAATAGTACCGAATCAAAAAAAAGAAAGCTCGATTTGTAAATACAACGAATATTAGTGAATTTATTTTTCTAATATATTTTAAATGACTAATATGTATAAAGTATTATTTATTATCAATTTTATAATAAAATATTACAAAAGAACTTATATATTTACAGTCGGTTAGTATGCATGCAATATGAATGCACAAAGGACCACCAGTTGGCGATAGTAAGCATCTAACACGATGACAGTACAATACTATCAAAGAATACTATATTCGTATACCATTCTTTGATGATATTGTACCGTTATCGTGTTCAGTATCTACTACCGCCTACTGGTGGTCCCGGTAGTAACTAAGATGAATCTGGTTAGATAAAAGTGTATTTGTAATTTCTATTTACTTCTGTATTCTTTGACTTGACAGAAGATGACTCTTTGACAGCACCGACTGGTACGCAAGTAATCATAGCAGCATTTGTGGAATATCAATCAGTATTATTAAGAGGTTCTACCAAAGTTCGTGTTATAGAGATCCATTTGATGATTGAGCTTATTAACGTGATCACATAGTTTGAAAAGATTGAAAAGTATAAGATAACCTTGAGAAAAATTTAGACGAATTTATAACTAAAAATGGTTTTAGAAGAATATAAAGATATTGTTGGAACATGTGCTGCAATTACAACGATAGGACACATGTTGTCAGGAACGTGAGTATTTAATGTAATACCTATATCAAAAAAAAAAAAAAGTAGAAACTTAAACGTAATATATATTGATTGAAAAGAATAGAATGAAACGACACTTGAGAAATAAACACGTGACGATTACACATCAAATGATGATAATTATTATATATTGAATCTAAAAAGAAATGAAATAATTAATTAATTAAATAAATAAATAAATAAGTATTTTTTTCTTTTAGATTTGTATGCAAAGACATTTACAAAAAGGGAACCTCAAAGGGTTTTGATCCTATGCCCTTTTTGGGTGGTATAGGAATGTAAGTATCAAGTTTTATGTGTATTTGTTCAATATGTTAACAATTCAATAAATTAATTAATTAATTGTATGCTTGTATAATGAAATTATGTACCGGGTGAGATAAAAGTCACATTCCTTAAAACAACATTTTTTCTCGGTTAAGTGACTTTTATCTAACATTGTACTTAAATTATTAATTCATGTTTGCAATATTAAAATAACAATAAGTGAGAGTAATATATTAATGATGACAACTTTGTGCAGGACAATATTAATGCTGCGTTATGCTTTGATGCTTGGTGATCTTGTCATGGTTAAAGTTAATGTTTTCGGATTTGTAACAAATGTAATATATATGGCTGTGTATTACTATTATTCTCCACATACGGTAAGATTTTACATTTTATTAGGAGTGCTTCTTCACGCGTTGCTGTAGCTCACAATCAGTCCGATACACACGTCTTTAAGTCAATTGTGATTATAAATTGAGATATAAACTATCCTATATTTCAAGTTGAATAAAATTGCACACAGTGTGTAAAATTTGATTAAAATTGGTTCAGTAGTTTAGGAGTCCATTGCGGACAAACAACATGACACGTAATTTATATATATTAAGATAAGATTAACATAATCTCTGCCAAGCTGCATTTGATTAACAGTAAGGGTGCCATTACTATTTGTCAAGTGTTCTTAAAATGATACACCCTATAATCCTATGACAAATTAATATATTTAACGATGATAAATTTCAATATAAATATTGAAGTAATTAAAAAATTAGTGCACAGGCCCCCTTTTCACTTGTGGTTCATAATAAAAGATTGATTACAATTGTACTGACATATTAAAGCAATTATGTAATCATGCGACCATTTTTCAATCAATGGAATACCTTGTCCGGATATGTTTCATTATATCCTATAATAGCAAATCCGACATTTGCTATTTTCTCTTATCTATAAATGTAGGATTAGATTTATTAAAAATAGATAATTATGATGACTGTTCTTATCATTTGTAATTAATTTTTTCAGAGAGATACGCTTATGTTAATAAGTAAAGCAGTAGGTTTGATAGCAGTGTTCTTAACTTATGCTCAAATGGAACATCCTGACAAAGTAGAATACAGATTTGGTATAATCGTAACTATTTTACTTTATCTTTTAATAGCATCACCACTTATACATCTTGTAAGTATAATACTTCAAAATTATATATTATCATTTGTAATATTAAATATATATATTAATATTGTTTGTATATTTACAGAAAAATATTATAAAGACCAAAGATACGTCGATTCTTCCATTCCCGCTTATTGTTATGGGTACTGCAGTATCGTTCCAATGGTTGTTGTACGGCATTATTATAAATAATATTTTTGTGATAGTAAGTATATTTATTAATATTTATAAATATGATATAGATTTTGATTTCAGATTGAACAAAGATAAACAAAATTTAATCGAATGATTAATAGTTTCAGAACTCTGTCGGTTTTCTTCTATCGGTTATTCAATTGTCATTGTTTGTTATTTTTCCATCTAAATCTTCGAAAACTTCAATGCCAGAGAAGAAAAAGGATTAAAAGTATTATCAGAATAGTTTTTTAATTGACATAACAAATTATATTATATTACTTAATAAATACGTATAATAGGTATATTAAAGTTAACAATATTGAACGTGTATTTGAAACACGTGATAATCCGTGAAATGGAAAATTCACGAATACATTATACAAATCAAGATCAGGATTCATTAATTACACGTTACTTAACACGTGCAATAAGAAAAAAAAAAAAACTTCTAATAATCATTTGATAACGTAGTTCTAATCGATTTTCAAATCTTTTGTTAACTTCATTTTGAAATTTGCAACCAAATGTTGGTAATGTAGTTTCCTGTTGTTTTAAATTGTAGTTAAGTGTCGGTAAAGTAGTTCCATTCCATTTTCAAGTTTTTTTTTAATAGACAATAAGTAAAATTTGAATAATAAAAAATAATAATAATAATAATAATAATTAAATCATTTTTAAAATTGTATATGTTACTAATGAAACATTGATTGCAAAAATATTTTGTTATATAAAAACTATAATAGGAAATTGACGCACAATTACATTGGACTTCCGTACAACACATACACACAAAATATATAAATTTATATTATATAATAAATTGAATATAATATTTTAGTAGTCCGATATATAATCTTTATTTTTATATTTGCAATTGAAATGAAATTTTGAGAATTATTCATTATTCGCATGAATAATTAAAACGAAAAAATACATATTGTATATAACTGATACCTATTTTAATGAAACCTTAACAATTTTTAATGCCTTGGAGCTTAAATAAATATTATATTTCAATATTATTAAGATTAATAATTAAAACGTATAAATAAAATGAAAATAAAATATTTTCTATAAAAATTAT
>NW_015149044.1:107907-163685 GCF_001465965.1 Polistes dominula | reverse complement strand
TATATATATAACAATCAATGTAGATCCTGTCTCTCCAAAAAAAAAAAAAAGATGTATTTTCAAATTGAACAATTAGCAAATTTAATTGAAAAAAAGATGAAAATTATGATAACAAATATTTTATTCTTCAATCACCCATATATATCTCTGTATATATTAAGTACTTTACATTATTATATCACATATGATTGAATGATCGTACTTAAATATTATAAAAACAATTTGATATGTGTATGTACAATCATTCTAAGAGAATCTTTTTCTTCATTCATGGAGTTATAATTTTCTCCTTAATATCTCTTATCCAAGAACAGAGAGAGAGAATAACTCACAAATATTATTTCTTGATTCCGCTACAAGAAAATAATCGATCGGTGTAACTCGTACTGTAAAAAATTCATCTCTCGCAAAATATGTCCGTATATTTGCGAAATGTGTTCAACATTGTAAAATAATTACAACACACATCGACGTGTTATATTATTTCTTTTGTGAAACTCGTAAAGAGATTCAATGTAAGTTACATTAGTATTTTTCCATCACGTGAATGTAAAATCCAGGATTCTCTACCATTTCCATTGGTTTAAAATCAGCATATATTGTATGATTTGCTTTAAATCTAAATGCTTCTGCAAGCATTTCACTGAAAACTTTCAATCTGTGAGGATAATATGATAATCTAAATTCGTTAACATTATCCGAATTATTTTTATTTGATTTTCCATCAATGGTGATCATGTAATCCAAAGTAACGATAGCTGGTTTGCCTGATATATAAAGTACTGACGTTTTTATATCCGTCATATGTCGACTCTGAAAAAAAATGTATGTTATATTATTATAAATAATTTATTATCTTGTAAAAATAATGTATTATCGTGATACTTACATTGTAGTATATGCATTTCGATGGTGTGTTTCCGGTTTCTATAATATAATCGTAATTTCTGTGATCGATTAAAAACAATCCACCTGGTTTGACGCAACGTTCAAAATTAGCAAAGGCTTGTCTAGAAAGATAACGGTATAAAAGAGATTAGAAGATAATACACATAAACATTTATTTATTTATTTATTTACTTATTAAAAAATCATACTTTTGTTCTCTCTGATCGCCATATAAATCAGGCATGTGTGCAAAACTATTTCCAAGGCAAATAACAGCATCAAAACCGTCACCGATAAGATGACTGATATCTTTCGATAATGTCAACCAATTTGCTTCCTCAATCACTGAAAAATAAATTAATCAAAAAGTCAGAAGTGAAAGAAAATAAATATTCGTCATCGAAATAAAAATTAATATTATCAAAGATTTATTAACAATTATATAAAGAAATACACACACACACACACACAAAGTCAATGATGAAATAGAAGTATACGGATGATAACATATTGACCCTTTTCTAACACATCGATTTTAATATCATCCACTTAATAGATAAGAAAATATGATATTCATATAAATATTTTTGTCAATCAATATACAATGGTGGATAAATGCTATCTCACGGTACACGGTTCACAATAATTTTCATAACGAATTGAGAAGAAAAAAAAAAGTACAAAATTAATTGACCAATTATTATTATTCTTACCCCAATTATCAAAAGCTGGTTCCTTTCTTCTCTCCCATCTGGATTTGAGAGCATATTTGAGCATTTTATCAGAAGCATCAACACTAACGACTTCGAAACCTTCTTCAAGGAGCATTACGGAATCAACGCCTGTACCACAGGCAACATCTAAGATTCTCTTGCATCCTTTTTCTTTCAGAAGACCAACCAAAAAGTCTCGATAATTTTGTGTCCTTTGATTTTTATCGCCGATAAATATTTCCCATACTTTGGCAGCTTTTCCATCGGCATATTGGTCTTTTACACCTTCCGCTGGTGTACCGAACGAACGTGTTAAAAATACGGAATCGACCATTTTGATATTTTGCTTCTTGATATTATTTGAAAATCACTAAAGAAGAATAACAAAAAAGATTGTTTTATCTCGTCAAATTATTATTATTATTATTATTAATATTTCTTGTTTCTTTTAATCGTATATATTAACAACAACAAACATCATTTTACATTTACCACTCGTATTTTAAATGTACATAAAAAAAGTAACGAAATGTATTTACTTTTCTATTTATATTACTGTTTAGCGCAATGTGTTCATTTTTAAATTTAAATATCCCGCCCTTTGACTATCGATCATTAATTTAAATATCCCGCCTTTTGACTATCGATCATTAATTTAAAAATTTTACATTAAAATTGAGAAAAAATGTTAACTGATTAAAAAAAATTCATGTTTCTATTAATTAATGTTTCATTCTCTATAGAAATAATTTGAATCAAGTGTATTCAATAATAATATTTTTAAATACAATTAGTGATTTGATATCGTTAAACATTGGAATTACCCATATGTGTGTTGACGAAAGATTTTATTATCGTATTTAATTATCTAAAACAATTCGTTACTTGATCTCATTAAATATAAATATATATATAATTTCTTTTTTATATAAAATGTAAATTTCGTACCTATATACTTGCGTCAAATATTGTCTACTTGTAACACTTGTTCTATGTATTTATTATTATTACGAGAGAAGTAAGAAATATGAGATGACAATATGAAAACTTCACGAAATCTGATTGAAAACTGAAGAGTCAGTTGCTTACTTGACACTTATATATACTCTGACAAATTGACACTCTCTTACGAGTTGTCTAATAAACACGGTGGTAATCGAAGTTTCATCACAAGTGATGAATTTCAGTTAATCATCGTAATATGATGTAATATTTTCATTTTCTTACTAAATAGATCTGACTCGACACAATGTTTTCCTTTTTTTTTTTTTTAAATAAAAAATATGTTTTTTTTCCTGTTAACAGTAAATGCACACTTTCAAAATAACCATATATATATATTAAAATTATCTTGAAAATTATCAATTTTGGATATTAAATGTTCATCGTTAGCAAATGTTGTCAATAAATATAAAAATAAAAGAATAAAAGATGATAACAATGATTACTGCGAGTTATATATACGATAATTAAAAAATCATTAATAATTCATATATTATTTTGATAATTTATATTTTATTCTAACACAAATAGAGTCAAAATTATATATATATATATTTTTTTTTTTTCAAATAAATTAATTATACAATTAATATTACATTATAGATCAAAAACAAAACTATTTTACAGACATTATCAACGCAATATATCTACTTTTCTTATGAATGCCTCATATAAGGGAAGATATCTCTATATTTATGTTTGTACGTTTTAATCGAATAAAACGTATAATAAAGCAACATTATGATATTTCAATATTAAAAATATACTTAACAGTAAACTACGGAATACATTTACGAATTTATTTCTAAACTTTGTTTTTTGTTTTTGTTTTTTTCACAATACAGATGTTAAATTTCATTCAAGATCATAAATATATAAATACATTTGCAATTTACGTCTTTTTGAAAAATCATAGAAATTATTTGTTGAAAAATACAATATACAATTAAATATTACTATTAATTTGATAGAATAAGAATAATATATATATGTATCTGTGAATTAATGCTAAATGATGTTGGTATATTCACATATGAGCAAATAAAGCGCATGATGTGACGAAATAAATTCACTTGATACATATATATATATATATATATTTATACGTCTTGAGAATCCTATATGTTAATAACATTAACAATTTAAGTACAATTTTCTACTTCACTCTTTAATATATCTTTCATCCATGTTAAAGTTTTAAAGTCGTATGTGTGTGTGTGTGTGTGTGTTTAATTTTTTAATCTAATTATTCTTAGATTAACATAAAGTTCTATGTAAAAAGGACTTCTAGCTAGATAGTAGTATTTGCTTAGATAATAATCGATACAATCTCTCTCTCTAAATTGGCAGTTATTTTGTTGTTTAACATTTTTTTTTTTTTTTTTTTTTTTTTTATTTAAGAGATACAAAAATGTAACTAATTAAGTAACAAAAGCAACAAATGATCTCAATAATATATTATTTGATGTGACAATGATTTTATAAAAATGAAAAAAAAAAAGAAAAAAAAAGAAAATTAAAAATTGAATAGTATATTTTATTATATTTGTCAAAACGAAATTGTATTTTTCAATTGTAAATCTATTCGATTAGATTTTGTCTAGATTATAGAAATGTTGACAATTTTTCTATTTGTAAAATAGACGAGAAATTGACTATTTTTTTTTTATTTTTTTTTTTTTTATTATTATAACTTATTAAATTAAGTCACATTTTTTTTTCTTTTTTTGTCTGAAATTATTATTTTACTAAAATCATTATTAAATTATTTATTTAATAATGTACAGATTTCTGACGTATTTGTAATTCGTGACGTATGCGTTAAAAGTAATCAAAAGGTTTGCGATTTGATATGAATAATTAAGATATATCATTACAAATGAAATTTTACCACAAGCACATTCATGAATTATTAAGTATACACAAAAAATGTTTTTAGAGTGTGCATGAGATAATTTATCTATCTCTCTGTAAAACTGTGAAACAGTTCTTTTTTTTAAAAAACACTAGCAGAGGGTATTGTTTATATTTTCTTTTGGTTTTTTTTTCTTTTTTCTTTTTGAAACTATTTTTTAATATTGGATGAATCTTAAAACTATATATCACTCAATTGGTAGTTATTATTCTTTTTCTCTCTTTCTTCATGCTTATGTGCGATTTCTTGCAAACATTCGTACCCTCATATATTCTTCAAATCGTCAGGAAGGTCATTCTTAGGATGTTTGTTTTCAAAATGTTGCTTATACGTTTTTGGATCTGGCATTTGGGCCTAATAAAATAAAAATCAAAATATAATATTATTGAAGTAATTATACAGAGAGAGAGAGAGAGAGAGAGAACATAAGTACATGTATATATATTTAAATATTCTTACCTTACAAACTGAACACACGTGAACTAGTGCTTTTTGGGCTGCTTTTTTTTGTTCATTAGCACTATGCCCTTGTTGTTTCTTTACTTTAGCAGCTTTTTCTGCAGCTTTTGCTTGAGATTGTATTTTTTGTTGTCCTCGTGCCATTTTCTACATCAAAAAGATAAACTTATTACAAATGAATAAATAGAGAAAGAAAACAGATAATTGGAATTTATTTAAAGGAACAATAGACCTAAAAATATGTCTATCTAACTTCAAATACTGACTGAAAACTATTTTTATAATAAAAAACATATTTATATTTATTTATATATTCGATCCTATTACAAATTGTAATATATAACAAAAAAGATTTCATACATAAAAAAAAAAAAGAAAAAAAAGAACTTTCCTTTAAAATGTTATTTTATGACAAATCACTAACGAATGAAAAAATCACTTACCTGCCAGAACTAAAATGAACGTATTGAATATGTTCCTTTCTTCGTTTGATGAAGTTAAAATTATTCGTTTAAATGGAAATTTTGTTCAATTTTAAAAATTAAAGTTAAATTTTGATTAACAAAATCGAATAGAAAGAAGAATAATTATCAATCAAACAAAAAATTAAATTAATTCTTTTTAACAGATCTCTTAGAAAGTGTACACGTTTTTCCGATGGTCTCGTAGAAACGAGTAAGTATATGTATATACATACGCATACACTTTTACTTACACTAATGTAAATTAATCCAGAGAATCGTGAAACGCGGATGCGCTATAAAGTGTTAAGAAAGACCACGAAGAGAGACAATTCACGATCTCTTTCTCGATCTCTTTATTTATTTATTTTCTTTTTCTATTTCTTCTTCTTTTTTTTTTTTCTCTCTTTTGACCTTAATTTTCTTCTCTTTCCAATAACACTGTTAATTACTCTTCTCAATGTTACTATTATTATATTGGACGTTTTTGAAAGAAATTGTTAAGGTTGCAGGACAAAAATGATAATATATTTTCCTTAGTTTTTTTTAGCATGTAGTATTTCATTCAGCAACATACAATAAGATGCGTTCTATACTTGCTTCTGCGTAAAACCTATGTTAAAAAGCGACCAATCAAGAATGGATCAACCATTCGCATCTGAGGTCAATGAACTCTCTAATAATTCATTACTCTGAATAATTTGATAGAAAATTTGTTTGAATCTTTTAAAATGTTCATTTTTTGTTTCTTTTTGTTTTTTTATACAATTGGAAATTTTTCTTTTCCAATGCTATTATATGCAGTCATCTTTATCGTTAATTATTATGTATTACCCACTTACCTATGAATATACACTTTTTTTTAATAATTTCATCTAATAAGTCTTAGTACTTTATAGAAATTTCTATTCTTTTTTAATATATTATTATTTTTTGATAGAAGTTTTTTTAAATCATCTATTTATCGTAAATTGTCATTTTTGAATATTATTATATCCACCAATCAATGGTCTCGTTCTATTCTAATTCTCTTTTTGATTGGTTAATGAAAACCATTGAACATGCAACAATGTAATCAGTTATTCTAAATATATTTTTTTATATAAATATCTTTTTATATTTTCATATTAAATATAAATAAATTTGAACAAAATAATATATTTTAAAATTTTATTTAAAATATATTGTAAAAAATTAACTTATTTCATTTCTCGAAAGATGACAACCAATAGGAATGCAAGTATTTACTAATCAAAAAAGAAACTACGTTTCGTTTGGATACTTTGTACTTTTGTCAAAATGATCATATATTAGTATAATTCTAATCAACATTTATCTATAATAAAGTTACAAGATTAATTTTTCAATTAGTATTACTATATCCATTAGTTTATAGTAGTAAAGTTAATTATATTTTTTGGAAATTTTTTATCTCTAGTAAATAATAAAAATAAGCTTATTTGTCTAGTAAAATATGATGGTATAGATAAAATAAATACTTTTGAAAATACTTATATTATTAATAATCACGAATTGTGAATAATAAACAGTTATCGGTATAATGAATATTATTAAATAAGTTTTTCTAGTGTTTTCTATCGTGTGACGTCACATCAAATCGATGTAATCGTGCATTTCTTATCGTAACGTCGTAATCATCGGAGTATTCTATACGTGTGGAGATTTTACACAGTTATATTCGCATTAAATAATAAACAATTTTTTATTCGTAAATAAAAAGACAAAAAGTAAAGTAATAATATTTCGTCGATTTTACCAAAAGTAATATCGTATCAGATAATCTTCAGTGTATTTGTGAATACATCGAGAGATAGTGCCGCCATATTACTTTTAAGAACGCAGAACTGGATGTTTCCGAAGGAGACATGGCTGAAGAAAATCGTTTAGCTTGTGTAGTGAAATTCTGTGTAAACGTGCTTTAAGATACTTTTCGGTTAGAAAAGAGTGCACAATAAGCAAAGATGACTTCGATACACTTTGTCGTTCATCCTTTACCGGGAACTGATGATCAACTTAATGATAGGTGAATATTCCTTATGCTGTAGTGGATGTATCTACTTCTCCGAATGTCTGCTGACTATTCTATCATGGCATATTAATCCGTATTCGTTCGTTTTTTTATTCCTTAGCAAATTATATCCTAATCATTAAGTTTTCACGTTTTTTTTTTCATTTCTATAATCATTAATCGAATGAAAATGTTTCATCCTTATTTTTCTTTACAGATTTGCTCATTTTGAGTATCGAATTTTTTTAAACCTATTCATTATGAAGACATTAAAGAGAAATTGAACAATACGTTAATAAGCACCATTACTTATCTAATTTCTCGTTATCTCGTTTCGCTTCAATTTAATTTCATACTTTTCTTATTAAATGACTTACAATAATATAGTTTGACGTTGTCATTATTCATAATGGATTGCACTAAATTAGCACATATTTCGGAAAATTTCTAATACTTAATATATTTATGAAACATACATTCTTTATCATATTGATAATATATATTTTTATAAAAAAAAAAAAAACTAATGAATATTTTATTATCCTAATTTCTAATAATACTACTGACTAATTAATTATTCTAAAATATTTATTACATACATTAGGTTTATTCACATGAAATTATCATATAGTGCTCACATTTACAATTTAATTGATTATTTTTCTTAATTAGTTAAAATCATAAAAAGGTTATATAAAATTAAAGTGTATATATATCATACAGTTATACACTCATTTTATATTAATTTCAATGATTATTTTTTATTTAAGGCTTAAGGAAGTTGCAGAGAAGATCAATAGATACGGTTATGTTACCCCACCTGCATTTAATGGATTAAAAGTTCCAATCAAGCGTATTGTCATTGGTCCGACTCATATAGCCTTACTTACAGAAGACAATAGAATCTGTCGTGTCGCATTTACAGTATTGTCTGATCGACTGGACTTAAGTAAAACTGAACCGAACAGAAAGTATGTATCGTGTTATTATATATTTAATGAATTAGATGAATTATTTAATATAAAATGAACTCTTTTTGAAACTGATATTCTGTACACATTATGCTATTTCAGTACAACTAAAAACCATGTTGGGAATTCGAATTCCACTCCTAGTGGTAGTGGAAACAGTGGAAGTGGTAGCAGAGCAGGTATCTCACGATCAAGGGCAAGGATTATGAGAAGCAGTTCTGCCATTCGGGGTGGTAGTAATAGTGGAAGTAGCGGTAGCAGTGGAAGAATAGGACCTCCTGGAGTGATCATGGGAAGCGGAAGTGGTAACAGTTCACGTCCTATTGCTTCAGTTCCTGCTCCATTTGTACCAGAAGATCTAATATCTCAAGCTCAAGTAGTATTGCAAGGAAAAAGTCGCAATTTAATTATCAGAGAATTGCAGGTTATTTATTTGACTATTTAATTATCAATAATCTTATGTATTAATTAAATTAAATTATATAAATGACATATTTGTTTTTTTGCTTTTTTTTTTTTACAGCGTACTAATTTAGATGTGAACTTAGCTGTGAATAATCTATTGTCACGTGATGATGAAGAAGGGGATGATGCAGATGATGCAGCAGATAGTTATGTACCAGAAGATCTTATCTCTTTATTAGATGGAGGCTTTAGTAATAATGATCATTCTGTTATAATCGATGCAGACTCTATGTTTTCTGAAGATATGTTTGGATATGCAGGCATACGACAGTAATAAATTCATTAGAATTCTAATTCAATTGATATATAGATATTAAAACGTAGATATTTAGTTGATATTATATTTTTTGCAGCCGTGGAAGTTCTTCTAGAAGACTTGGTAATGACAGAGAAGGAGAACGATCATCTGAACGTGATAGAGACCGTGATAGTTTTAGCAGATGGAGGGATCGTCAATATTACGGACCACGACGTTGGTTAGAAACTGCTCTGAAAGATTCTTGGGAGAAAGATCCTGGTAAATATATTTTGATAGGCATATATACACTAGGTTTTAAATGTTGATAGATAAATGTATACAAATAATTTTGATTTCATTTTATATTTATAGAAAACAAGAAAAAAGAATTAGCTTCTTTAAGTCCTTTATGGATATCAGAAGAACTTGAGTGGTGGCACGAACGTAGTAATGAAGCTGCTCCACGTTTTGTTCAAATTGCTGCTCTCTACAGCGAATTAATAGCTGTTTCCACTTCTGGACAATTGTACCAATGGAAATGGTCTGATCCAGAACCTTACAAACATGTAGAGGTACCTATAATTGTATATACACGTATTAATTTATAAGTTATGCAAAGAAATACGATACAAATAATATAATTTTCCATTTTTAGAATCCAAATGTTCATCATCCGAAAACTATACCATTAGCATTATTAACAGAAAAAATAGTTAATATCTCAGCAACAGCAATTCGCTGTTCTGTTAGCACAGAAAGTGGCAAGGTAGCTACTTGGTTAGACGAACTTTTGGGTCATGTTGCTTCTCGTTTGGAACATCCAGCACAAGCTTTTACTGAATTTACATTGGATAAAATTGTATCACTTCATACGTGTGCTTTATATACTGTAGCAAAACTTGAAAGTGGTGCATTGTATTGGTGGTTAGTATCATTATACGTTTTGTAAATAATTATTTAATTTATTACAAAATTACAATTAACTATTTATTTCTATTTTTTGTAAATAGGGGAGTTTTGCCATTTTCTCAACGTAAAAAGTTGTGGGAGAAATATAAAGCAAAATCACGCAAACATAGACCATCTGCAGTGGTATCAAATGACATTAGTTACGGTACACATGTTTGCATGAAAAATAGTCCGATGTATCAACCTGGTGCAATAGGTAAATTATTTTATTAATAGTTTTTTTTTTTTTTTTTTTTTATCCATTGTGCAATACTCTATTTCTATTCTAGAATCGATATAATATATATTATATATTTTCATAAAATATGTTTTTCTCTTTTCTAGGATTTACAATAGCTAACGGAGTACCAAAAGTAGGACAACTATTAACAGCTGCTTGGAGTTTAGATGTCATTTGCAGATTTAAAATCTTACCTGCTGGATCACATTTACCTAATACAAATTTTGATAAACGTGAATCAAATGGAAATGGAAATGCCTCTATAAATAAGTCAAATCATAAAGAAACAGCTGATCGTCTTGATATGCCACCACCTCCTTCTCCTGCTTCTAGCACATGTAGCGATACTGGTAGCATTACAACGAGTCATAAGAGACAGAAACGTTTAACCCCTAGAAGTGAAGGAGAACCCGAGCGAAAGGATGAAGAAGATTGGCAGTTAAAAGATGTGATATTTGTAGAAGATGTTAAAACCGTTCCTATCGGGAAAGTCATTAAAGTCGACGGTTGTTACGTAGCAGTTAAGTTCTTTTCAAAAGATTCAAAGGAAAAGGAGAAAGAAACTAAAGAGAAAGATTTCAGTACATCTGATTTTAAAGATTTGACAGCTGAGGAATTGATCAAATTATTAGCAGACTGTAGACTACTAAGGAAAGATGAATTACAAGTTATTAAATCGTCGATGAATCCAAGAGCACCCGATTGTTTCCAACGTACACCTAGAAGAGTCAATATAGTCGAGGGCTCAAGTGACAATCTTTTAACTATTGCAACAGACGGACAGGGAATTCATGGGATATTAAAAAATGGAAATAAATTGAGCTATGTTGTATATAATTTAAGTACAGGTAGATATGTCCAAGATTGCTATATTCCTTCAGATATTAATGCTTTCTTAGGATTGCAGCCTCAAAATATTAATTTAACTAGTGCTGGAGAAAATATTGAATGTTCCATGATACTTAGAGATGGAAATAATACAATTTATCCAATAGCAAAAGATTGTGCTGATGCCATTCGAGATCCAAATTGGTTAGACTTACTTCCAGTAGTTTGCATTGGTACATCAACTATTCCAATACCAAATTGCTCGAATTCAATACATCTGAAAAATCAAGTTGCAGTCATTGCATTGGCGTTTGACAATCTTCTACTAATGTCACGTATACTGAGATGCGACTATGATAGTGTTAAACAAGTATTTTGTAATTTAGAACAAGATGTGAAGGGTAATGCGGCTCAAATTCAATCAATACTATTAGAACGATGTGATGGTAATCGTAATATTCTTCATGCTTGTGTTACTATGTGTGCACCAACTTCTAACAAAAAAAGTGAAAAAGAATTTGGTTATGCAATGGTACCAAATCCAGATAATACCTCAGCGCCTATCGAAGAACCAATACCAACTTTGAGTTGGCCACCTGAGGCATTTGACAACACATCTGGAGAAGAAGACAGTTTACTTAGTATAGGTGCTGCTAGTATATCTATGATGAATAAACCTAATATAGGAGCAGCATCCAATAATACGTATATTGTAGATTCCAATGAAAGGAAGAATAATGCGATACTAATACTGAAGTACATGTGTGAAAACAATGTATTAGCACCTCACTTGAAAGAATTACTTACAGCAAAGGATGCTCAAGGACAAACTCCGTTAATGCTTGCAGTGTCTGTTCGTGCATATCACGCAGCTTTAATTTTATTAGACACCATTCAAAAAGTTGGTAGAGATTCCAAGGAATGTTCGGCAATGATTCTACCTCCCGATGCTAATCCGGATTTATCTCCTTTATTCGTGACTTGCTGTAACGACACTTGTAGCTTTACATGGACTGGCGCAGATCATATCAATCAAGATATATTTGAATGTAGAACTTGTGGTTTAACAGGATCTTTATGCTGTTGCACCGAATGTGCTCGTGTTTGCCACAGAGGACACGACTGCAAACTTAAAAGAACATCACCAACGGCATATTGCGATTGTTGGGAAAAATGTAAATGTCGTGCACTTATAGCTGGTTATCAAGTTGCACGTTATGATCTCTTATGTCGACTCGTGGTCAATACTGATCTAGCTACTAAAATCAATTCAAGAGGAGAATGCATTTTATTATTTTTGGCTCAGACGGTTGGAAGGCAGTTTATAGAACAACGCCAATTTAGACCAGCAACTCGACCTAGATCAACATCTGCAAGTCGTAAAGCACCTTCTTCAGATGGATTAGGTGCTGATTCTGACATGCCCGATCATGATTTAGAACCACCTCGTTTTAGTCGAAATGCTCTCGAAAGATTGCTAAATGACTGGTCAGCAGTTCAGTGTATGATTATGTCAGGAGTATCAGAAAATGGGAATGAACAACTGTTCGGAGATCAAGGGCAATTATGTCGTCAGAGTGGCACAGCATTACTAGATAAATTTACTCATTTGTTACTTGTTAAATGCAGTTCAGAAATGCTTGATATTTTACTTATTACTCTTATAAGAGAATTGCATAATGAGACAATACCTGGACGACAAGAAGAAGCTAACAATGTTGCTCGACGATTTGTAAGATCTGTAGCTCGAATATTCGTAATATTTACTATCGAAATGGCACCTAATACAGCAAAAAGAAAAAGTGCAAGTCAAGCGTCTCAACCATTAATGAAATGTCGCAAAGTATTTCAAGCCTTAATCAAATTGGCAATTGAAGAATTATGTGAAACTGCAGATTCATTAATAGCTCCAGTAAGATTAGGCGTAGCACGTCCAACAGCACCATTTACGTTAACAAGTTCTGCTGTGGAAGTAATAAATGGATCTGAGGAATTGTTTTCTATAGAACCATTAATACCTCACAGTGGGGTGAGTTCTCAAACATTAGATGGTGGTTTACAAACGCAACAAGTAAATAATAATATAACTATTGCAAGAGATGTATCTGCAATGGATGAAGTTGAAGGTGGAGAGGGTAAGTAATATTTATATTATGATATAATTATAATATAATTAATATTAATTTCTTATTTAAAGATGTCCATATGGATATGGATGGAGACATAAGTGAACATGACGAACCAGGTGTTTCCGGTACAGTTGCTGGCCAGCCGCTCGGTGAAGTCGATAGCAATGCAGGTGGTGTTGGAGAAGAACAAGCAGGAGAAGGAGAATCTGACACAGAATTAGACCTTTTAGCTGAAGCCGAAACTGAATCTGATTCGGACGATAATCATAGTAATCAAGATGCAGCCTCTGCTCAACGAAGTGTACAAACTGGAGCTACTGCAGGCTCTGACGGTGGCATGGGCTCAATATTACTATTTCCTGAAGATGAATCTGGTGAATCTAGTCAACAAGAAGATGATGAAAGTGAAGCAGGGGAAACAGACGAACAAGATAATGAAGATTTTCAAAATGGAGATGAACAATTGGAACGTAGAAGGTATAATAATATAATTTTGTTATTGATAAATATCTTTAATTTGTTTATATATAATATATAAATATTATTTATTGTAGTGGATCATCTGGTCATTTGCATCGTAACAATTTGGCACCTGTTTCTATGCAATGGGCTATTCGTAATCGTGAGTCAAGTACACGTACTGCAGGCTTACGAGTTACTGGTGGCAGTAACTTAGTTTTCATTGATCCTGTATCTCTGAGACGTACTACTGCTACATCTGCGGTTGCAGCTGCACAAGAACCTATAACTATGGGAACCACTGCAAGTTGTTTGGCACGAGCATTTGGAATTGTCATTCGACAAATTGCTGATCTATTAGTTATGATACAAGATTACAAAACATTAGCTCCTTCTTTACCACAACTAATGGAAATTACTCTTCAAGATGCCCTAAATTTACAGGTATTCATTTTATATACTATTCTGTGTGGATATTTTTCAAATGGTCTAATTTAATTATAAAATTAAATATTTGTCTTGTATTTGCAGTTATATTTAGAATCACATTTGAAACCTACATGGGATTGGCTTTTAACAGTTATGGATGCAACTGAAGCACAATTAAGATTTGGAGTGTCTTTGACTCGTAGCGCTGATCCAACACATCCTGAACACCCACTTAATAATGCTCCTTCACTTTCTGGCGGAAATTTTACTGGACTATTGAGTTCGGCGGCTCTTTCCTTGACATTACAAGGAAATGCAAGTCGAAATCAACGCAGTGGTATTGCAACAAGTTCCAATATTTCTGCTCCTCAAGCTTCGACAAGACTTACTGTTGGTTTTGCTGGTGTTAGTGAACCTGCTAGGAATAGCAGAGAACGTGAAGGTTTGTGTGAAGATATGTTCTTCCTATTGCTTTATATGTTTATATGCAATTTTGAATTTTCCGTAATATAGCTAAACATTGAGTTGATTTCATAACTTTCTATTTTACTCACATTAAACTGCCAGCTTAACCACCGAAGCTAGGAGCACAATTAATTTTTAAGTACAAACTTTGGGTTCCTAACAAAAAAAAAAAAAAAAAAAAAAAAAACTAATGACACTTGATGATGTAAGAGAAACGACGAATAAATACATTTTGTTTACAGGTGGTGATTTGCATTCTGCTAGACGAGAGTTTTTGTCTTACTGTTTATCTTTGATGCGCGCTCATAATGGAGAACACAGAGACAGTTTACCAGTTTTAGATGTTTCCGCATTAAGACATGTAGCATATGTATTTGATGCTCTTGTATATTATATGCGTTGTCTTTCTGAACCATTAACATCAAGAGGTGAAACGCAAAAGGAATCTAATTACAACGCAACATGGAATGAACAAGTTTGTATATTAATTTGATCAATAATATTTCTCTTGACGATGTCATTAACATTTATCTATGATAGGCGTTTAATTGCGACAACTCATACACTTTTGGCGAAAAAAAAAGGTTACAATTTTCTTTGATTATTTTCTAGGATGAAAATGATAATGATGAAGGAGAGGAATATAATTCTCCAGCACCTAATGCATTAGAACCTGATTCTGTAGATTATCCAGATTTACTTCAAGTTTCCATGAATGGTTCTGGAAATAGTAATTCTACACCTAAAGGAAGAAAACATCCTTTCTTCCAAAGATCAGATTCTACCTTATGTCTTGGTTGCCCACCTCTCGATCCATTTGACACAGTTATGAGCGAGGCATTACCATTAGCTGATCAGCCGCATTTATTACAGCCACATTCAAGACGTGAGGATCTCTTTGGTATCCCACGACAACCAACAGGTACTGCCAATCAAAATCCTTTGGCAGGTTTACCTACAAGACTTGGACTCTCCGCACGTGGTGCAGACAATCAAAATAATATGTCATCTACATTTGGTCAAATTGTTCCTGGTCCTACATTCACTTCTACAGAAATAAGACGACCTTCTGCTTCTGCTGGAGATTCTGTATCAATGAAATATACTGTAATATTTTACTTCATCATTATTTATATATATATATATATATATATATATATATAATTATCAATACGTATATGTATTTTGATCATAAAATAATTATCTATTATAGGACAAACTTAAATTTCATCGTGCAACAGATGAAAGCCAAATGCCATTATCATCACCAATGCCACTATCATCAGCAATACCTTTTCCTGTGAACCAACTACTACAACAGCATATAGACAGGGCACCGATTATAGTATCAACCAGTAATCAAAATGATTCCGGAAATAGCAAGAGTACAAAAGATTTGTGTAAAACAAATAGAAGTGTTATAGTTAGAGCAGCTAGCAGTATGGTTGTAAGCAATTCATTTCATTAACATAATCTATTACTTTATCTATCATTCATCTATATATATATCTATCATTAACTGTCATTTAATTTTTATTTTACATAGGATAGTTTACACAAACTTAGTGCACCAGAAATACTGTTCATTCCATCGGTAGAAAATTCCGACGTTTCCGAAGAAGTCGATCCAGCCGTAACGAGTCAAGAAATTTCTGCCCACGAAACAGTAGTAACAAGTCCAGTGGAATCTACTAGAACTATCTTAAATATTGGGACAAATATTTCTCATAATATTCTATTAGGACGATGGAGATTATCATTGGATTTATTTGGTCGTGTTTTTATGGAGGATGTTGGTCTAGAAGCAGGATCAATTGTATCCGAACTTGGTGGTTTCTCTGTGAAAGAAGCTAAATTCCGTAGGAATATGGAAAAACTTAGAAATTCTCAACAAAAGGATATCACATTGTCAAAAGTAATTTTATCCTTGTGATTTATAATACATAGTAGTAGTATATCACAGTTTTTATATATCATACGATAACTTAAATATTTATTTCAACAACAACAAAAATTAATTTCAGAAAATAAATATAAGTATTAATATTTGTTCATTATTTTTTGTTGTTGTATAGATTGAACGTGACAGAACTCAATTACTGGTGCAAACGATGAAAGAATTGAATACACAATACAATTTGTATAATAAAAGAACTTCTAATTCTCCACCATTAGCAGTAAATCGAGTAAAAGTAACATTTAAAGATGAACCAGGTGAAGGATCAGGTGTTGCTAGAAGTTTTTATACTGCAATTGCTGAGGTTTGTGATAATGAATGTGTATTATGAAAGTATAGTGTGAAGGATTATTATTTCAAATTTATATTATTTATCTTAGATAATTTTGTCAAGCAATTTTATTTAACATTAGGTTTACGAAAATTGAAAAAACCATTTACATGTTTCTCTCTTATCTCTTGGTCTTAAAATAAGTTGTTATTATTATTATTATTATTATTATTATTTTTAAACAAAAAACAATATGACGCATACTCGTAAAGATAGAAATATAAGAAATGTTTCATAAACCTAATGTTGAGAAATTAATTTAAGTACAGATGTAAAAAGATGACGAGTGGGAGATTGTAAATACTAAATGCACTTTATTGAATAATGCATATCTCATAATTCAATTTGGTTTAATTTTTCCAAATATTTTTTTGTATTTATTAAGATATGCATAAATATTGAAAGTCATCGTATTTACAATATCCTACTCGTCTCAGAAAAATAATCCAATGTTCTGTTATCTTTTCTTAGGCCCTACTTGCAAACGAGAAGTTACCTAGTCTCGAAGCAGCCCAAGTTGGTTCTAAATACACACAGTATAACGTTTTACAAAAATTAAAAAGCAGAGATCGCGATCGTGATCTTAGAAGACAAGTATGTATAATATTTCAAATTAGATGCAAGTACGACGACGACGACGACGACGACTGTTCGATAAAAGAGCATTTCCTTAAAATTTGAAATTTTATTTAAGAATCCTAGATCATCCGGTAAGTGTCGTGAAACACGTAAAGCATTGTCTTTCGAAGCTCGTTCTTTTCATCCATCAAGTTCCGTGGAGGGAAATAATGCATCTGGATCTGGAAGTTCATCATCCAATACTCATCCTTTACCAGCCAGTCATCCTAACAATGAACATTTGACAGTGCATCAACAACAACTTGGTGATAGATTGTATCCTAAAGTTAGAATCTTTCTTAAAAACAAAATAAGATATTTACGTAAAAAGGATAATGTGATATTAAATTATGTATATATATATATACTCTGTTTAGGTACATGCATTACGACCTGCATTAGCAGAAAAAATAACTGGAATGTTACTCGAATTGTCTCCAGCACAATTATTAATGCTCTTAGCTTCAGAAGATGCTTTAAGACAAAAAGTGGAAGAAGCATTTGAATTGATTCATAGTCATAATCAAGACTTAACCAGCGAAGCACTTTTAGATCTTGATGTATTCAGTTTAACTGAACGTTGTGCAGCTAATAAAAAAAAATTAGAAACTAATATAATGGATGACGGAGAAGATAATGCTCCTCTTTTCTATTCACCCGATAAAAGAGGTTTTTATACACCTAGACAAGGTAGAGCCAGTTTTGAACGATTAAATGCTTTCAGGAACGTAGGCAGGTAAGTTTATCATTTATCAAACATTTATCTCGTTATTAGAATATTATCAATGTTGCTAATGTATTAATCGTTTCATTTCATTTCTATTTTTGTTTAATAGATTAATAGGCTTATGTCTATTACAAAACGAGTTGTGTCCAATATTTTTAAATCGTCACGTTATTAAATATATATTATCAAGGCCAATACGTTTTCATGATCTTGCCTTTTTCGATTCTGTGATTTATGAAAGTTTGAGACAACTCGTCATTGATGCTGAAACTAAGGATAGTAACAGTTTATTCTCTGCACTGGATCTTACTTTTAGGTAAATTACAAAAAAAAATTGTCCAATCATTGATTTAATTTAATCTTGGTTTCCTTCTTCTTTTTTCCTTTAGCATTGATTTATGTCCTGAAGAAGGTGGTGGTTCAATCGAACTTATAACAAGCGGTCGTGACATAGAAGTTACAGCTAGCAATGTATATGATTACGTACGAAAATATGCAGAAGTACGTATGATAAAAGTACAAGAGAAGGCGTTGCATACAATGCGAGAAGGAGTATTCGATGTTCTTCCCGAAGGAGCATTGGATGGTTTAACATCTGAAGATTTAAGACTGCTTTTAAACGGAGTCGGTGATATTAATGTATCAGTTTTGATATCGTACACATCATTTAACGACGAATCTGGAGAAGCTACAGAGAAATTAGTAAAGTTTAAGAGATGGTTATGGTCAATTGTAGAAAAAATGTCACACGTTGAACGACAGGATTTGGTAATCATTTTTGTTCAAATATTATGTGTCGCATAAACATGAAATAATTATGTATATATACATGTATATAGTCAAATTGTGGTCACAAGGAAAGAAATGAATATTTTGATTTGTTTTTAATGATAACATTTTTTTGTTTTTGTTGAAATGATTTAAAAGATGTTTATTTTATTTTTGATTTGTTTTTTGTTTTTTTTTCTTTTTAGGTATATTTTTGGACAGGATCTCCTGCATTACCAGCAAGCGAAGATGGTTTTCAACCAATGCCAAGTGTCACGATTCGACCAGCCGACGATGCCCATCTACCAACTGCAAATACATGTATTTCTCGCCTATACGTTCCACTGTACAGCTCTCGTCATGTTCTACGCCATAAGCTACTTCTTGCTATCAAAACAAAGAACTTCGGATTTGTATGAATTTGTCAAGTGATCATCGCTTGTCTCTCCTCCCTTCCCCTTAAAAAAAAAACCCCCCACATTACTGATATTGACATAAGAAAAGATGGTTATGTGTTGTTGTCCTTTTTTTTTTGTCTTTCTTTCTTTCTTTCTTTCATAGAAAAATTTATAACATTTATAAATTTATAAGGTGTATTTATGAATTATAATTTTCCCCTTATCATAAAGCGGTCTTTGTCTCTCTCTCTCTCTTGATAAGGATTTATGTTAAAAGTGTCATATTTAGTCTTTATAGTGGTCCAATAAACTTTCCCAAAATTATGTTGTGCTAATCAATCAAGTAACCTGTATTTTCAAAGAAGTCATTTTCACATTCTATAAGCTCTATGTATAATTATATTAACATTACATTTACTTAAATCGTGTAATATAAATCTTTTGGCTCTCATTATCACGTTATAATTTTCTCTTTTTTTCTTTCTCTCTCTCTCTCTCTCTCTCTCTCTCTCTCTGCTTTTGACGACAAAAGCAACGTTTGAAGACTTTTTAAGAAATTCTAATGATCGATACAATGAAAAAATTTTTTTTTTTATTAGGCTCATATAAGATGTAACATAAAATGACAAAATATTGCGAGTTTTCAGATGCACACCATAAGAGTTTCTTGGACACTTTGTTTGTTGTTAAATATATATATATATATATTACATATCAGTTTAAGAAAAAAAAAAATTAACGAGACTATGACACGAGTATCGAAATATAATAAACTATACGATTTGACATCCATGGTACTTAAAATTGAAAGTGTCGTGCCAAGATTTAGCTTCTTACAAAAATGCAATGTAAAAATTAATTAGATAACTAAAATATGTAATAGGAACAATACTTTCAAATGCTTTTTTGGCATTATAATCTTTAAAAAAAAAAAAAAAAAAAAAAAAAAAAAATACAGAACACGTACAACACGGTACTACAAGATCCCTCAAATGTGATGTAAACCAAATTATTAATATTTTCTTTTTATTTTATCGACATAATTTTCGTTTTTAATCAACGTAATTTCGTTACTTAAATCTTAACAATAATCCAAATGATGGAAAATTTAGTTAGTTTGTTTGTTTTTTTTCTTCTTTTTTTTTTTTTTTTTAAACTATTACATTGACATGATCATCCAAATTAGCCGAATATTAAAATAATATTAAGGATGTCTCTAGCTGCCTATTTTGTATCGTTAAATATCTTCTTTTTAACACGTTCAAAATCTTCAATTCTATCGTAAAACAATATCAACTCTGGTTATGTATGCTGTTTTTAGTCCTGGCATGCATTTTTTTCATATACGTCTTTGCTTGTGTCTAGGATCGCAACAATGTTTTTTTTTCTTTTTTTTTTTTTCCAAAACGGTTGACCATTTTGAAAGAAAAATTCAATGTACAGTTTTAAATATATTTCCTAATCAATAAACTGAAATAGTAAAAAATAATCTATTATCTTTAATTTAATTAAAAAAAAAAAAAAAAAAAAAAATAAGACTAATGCTAATATGTATAATATAATAAATCTCATTATTTATAAATTTCTAAAAATCGTAAAGTTATATACAATAATTATATTATGTTCTTGACAAAGTATTGATAGAAACTTATGTACAATGGTTACCTATTGACCACTTCCTGAACTGTTTTGGGGTAATTTTGCTGTTGTTTGACTTAATTGAGCCAATGTTTCTGGAGTAGCATGTGCTTTTAAGATTGAATTTTCAGCTTCCAATTGATTAATACGGTCCATAAGTTCTGCGATTTTTTCTTTTAATACCTCAACTTCTTCTCGTACAGCAAACATCAAATGACTTTTTACCAGATCCTATAAATGAGTAAATAGGAATATTATATTGTTACTTTTAATATTTATTCCAAATTATATATTGTGTTGTTTTAATTAGGAAAATTTAATTACCATAGCTTGTTCAATTTTATTATCAATCGCTACTGCACCTGTTCCTGACACGCTGTAACAAAATTTAATGATTTATTGCAAAAGTAAACATTTAATGTATTAATTTGTAATTATACATTAAATTAAAATAGATAAATATACAAACCTTTCACTATCTTCAAGGGTATGATGTTCATCGCTTCCTTGTGTAACTTCGGTTAAAGATTCCAAGAGAGTAGCATCAGCTGATTGTGCTGCAGCAGTAGTTACAATGCCTGAAATAGAGTCCTGCTCTGGATCAGGTTGATGAAACGTTATAGTCCCTTGCTGCATTCCTGCCACAACATTTTGACAAGCAGCTGACACTTGAGCCATTTGCACTTGAGTATTGCTACCAGAGGATTGCGTTTGCATTTGTGTTGGTGGTATAACTTGAGACTGTACCGGTGGTCCTGGTGCATGAATAGTTGAGGAAGATTGTTGTGTACCTGTTTGAGGAACTTTATGTATACTTTGAATGCCCTGCATTCCTTGAACGGCAGTTAGTGGCTCGGAAATCTGAGTCATTGGTTTTTGTGTCTGCAATGGCTGTTGAGGCTGTTGCTGTTGTTGCTGTGGAGGGTGTTGCGATTGCTGTTGCTGTTGTTGTTGCTGCTGCTGTTGTTGTTGTTGTTGTTGTTGTTGCTGAGGTGGATGCTGCGATTGTTGTTGTTGCTGTTGCTGCTGTTGTTGGGATGGATGTTGGGTAACAAGTATATTTGATGCTTGAGAAGTTGGAACATTAGTTTGCTGTACCGATGAAGGACAAACAGTTTGTCCAGGTAAAGATTGATTTTGCGTACTAACTCCCAGATATGGATCTTCTTTTGAATGAGTCATATTTTGTTGAGTCGGAACACTATTACTACTAGTTTGAGTTATAATAGGTATAGAACCTTGAGGCATACTCTGAGGTTGTCCAAGATTATTTGGATGCGTAGGTTGTAAATTAGATGGCAACGTAGATCCCTGTCCTTGTTGTTGAGAAGCTAACTGTTGCGCGGATGACTGAAAATATTGAGGAATTTGCGAAGGTGGTTGAACATTTGGTTGCGTGGGATTATGCTGTACAGTAGGGGGAATAGAACTGTTTACTGCATAATTTGAACTTGTAACTGAACTATTGTTCGGTACACCAATCGATGACTGCACATCAGGATGAGAGTGAACTGTTCCATTGACGTCAAGATTAATGCTCTTATCGTCAGATACAACAGATTGTTTAGATGCATCTGGAATTACAATTCCACTATCTGTAACCCCATAAGATATGCACACCTCATTTGGATCGGAAACTTTAGGGGTACCAATAGCTGTAGGTTGATTTACCGATGTATGATCCAAATAATCCATGCAGGTCCATCTACCTCTTTTGAATGGTTCAGTACTTTCAATTTTGACTACTTTAAAACGTTCATTTCTCCCATGTGAATGTACCTCTCGTAAATCAGAATCTTGTTTAGCATTACTCGACAGTAAATTAATAATATTGTTGTCGGTAACAGATGTAATGTCTAATGTGTTGATATTGCTATCGTTAACAGAATTGTTCACACTGTTTCCTTCTGACGGTACAATGGCCAGTCCATATTGTGAACTGGTAGGAATCACCGGAGCAGTACTGAGTGCAGCATTACTGGTGTTGAAAAATACGTCCTCCTTAGAGAAGGTATCTTCCGAATAACTAGGCGTCTCGATATCAATATCGGTAATACGCGAATGTTCCACAGAATTATCTTCTGTGTGGGATTCATCCAAATCGTCATTGGAATCTTCGCCGGCATCGTTGCTCATACGACAACCGACTGTAACACTTGTAATTTGAAAAGACGACGTCTTTTTTCTACACTGGTTACTACTGGTCACGTTGCTTGAGGTGGTCAAGCTAACCGGCTGGTGTAGTTTATCAGGCTCTCCTAACCGAATCGTTTCCGTAGTCGTACGATGCACCGGATTAGATATCTTTCTACTACCATCCGAGAGTTTATGCGATTTCCTGTGTACATTATCTGCCATTATTATAGGAACTTAGCATTCGAGAGCCACGATCTTTGCACTCGTTCTCCTCTCGCATGTTAAAACCAACATTGCTGCATGCCGGTGTCCGTTCACTTCGATGACCAGTCGCGTAATCTGCGATCTTTACCGGACAAGCTTCAGGCAAGATCGCCCCAACTCTCGGCAAATATACGAAATAAAATCATGTTCTGAGATTGGTAAGGTGTTGACAGTTCACCATTTCTATCGCACGGGAATACAGTTCGTTCGCTCAAGTACCGTCCAATAGAAATGAAACTCGAACTGAGCAATACGAGCTCTTTATTCCTTCACGGTCAATTATAAGCCATTTGGTGTCATTCGTTTACATTACTATCTCGATACGATTTTCATTGTCCACATCCTTCCTGTTCTATTATAGTAAGTGAGCAGTTTAAAAATGGCTGCCAATTCACTCATACAATTGCCACGAATTATAGCTAGAGTATCTACGAGCGTGTTCGTCAGCTAAAGCCTATTTTCATGAACAATATAATACTTAGTTCACAGTTATTCAAATATTCGATTGTTGGACAACTATTTTCGAACTTCCGGAAAATGGCGAACCAATTGTAAGGCGCTCAATTTTCAAATTTCTAAATTTCTAAATATATATTCATGTATATTATTTTTCTTTGTTATCCTTAAGAAAATTTGGAATTTTAATCTATCATTCTAATTCTTAATTCTAAATATATTCAATATTTAATATCCTTTTTATATATAGTCAATTTTAATGCTTTCTATGGATCTTAGTGAAGTTTTCGTAAAACAACGATGCACTAGTAACATATAACATATATGTAATATTTATTTGTGAAATTTGTATTTCTTATCATTAAAATTATGTTGAAAATAATTAAAGGACTTAGAAAAATCAATAAAAATATAGGATTAGGAAAATCCAATAATAAGAGGATGAAAAATGACATTTTACCTGGTAATAACCTTAAAATATATTCGTTTATTACTTATAGTAATATTTACAAATATTTCAAATAGTATTTAAATTCTAAGTACATTGTTTTGTTATCATTTCATTACAGTATTTAAATACCCAATCAGTAAGGTGGGTGATCGCAGAGTATATGTTTGGGGTCTTGCAGAACATGGGGCTTTAGGTACCATTGAGAGAACATTGATAAAACAAGGCATAGCTTATCTTCCAGCACCAAGAAGATTAACTTTTGCAGAAAGATATAAAGTAACAGATATTGCATGTGGTTATGGTTTTACAGCTTTTGCAGTAAAATCTTCAGATAAAAATATCATTTATGGCAGTGGAATAAACACTGATTCTCAACTTGGTAATAAAAGTATTTTATTATGTCAAATATTAAATGGCAATTGCTTGTAAATACTTATTTCAAAATGAAATGTCTCTTTACTTAGGTTTTCAAGAAGCAAATAATATTTATTTAGATGTAGTAACTTCACCAAGGCCAATAAATCTGCCACTTAAAAATTCAACAGCTGAAGTTATAAGTGTAGCTGCTGGAAGGGCACATTTATTAATATTAACAAACGAAGGACTTTTTACATTAGGCAATAATGGATATGGTCAATGTGGTAGACCAATTATAATGAATGAAAATTATAATCGTAGTAATGTAGTTCATCATATACCTAGTATAAGAGGAAATCGAATAACTGCTGTTACAGCTGGTCAAGATCACAGGTATAAAGTTAATCATTTATTTTAATTATCTAATTGTATGTCTATCTATGTAAATATTTTTTAACATTGTTTATTAATATATATATATGTATATATTTATCGTAGCATACTTTTAACAGAATCTGGTGAAGTATATACATTTGGTTGGGGTGCTGATGGACAAACTGGCTTAGCACATTATCGAAATGAACATCAACCAAGTTTGGTTAAAGGAGATTTAGCAGGACAACACATAATCAAAGTTGCTTGTGTTGCAGATTGTGTATTGGCTCTTAGTGGTATTTATCAATATTATTTTGAAAATATCATTTATAATAATATTTTTCATTAATTTATTTCTCATTTTAAACATTAGATAAGGGAAAAGTTTTTGGATGGGGTAATTCAGAATATGGACAATTACTAATGGACAGTGACAATTATCAAGTAAACATTGCTACAGAATTGAATATACCTAAGGAAATAGGACATATTGTTGACATTGCTACTGGAGGCTGTTTCTGTATGATATTAAATTGTAAGAACAGAAAAAAAACATAAATATTAATTAGAAGAAAGAAAAATAATAGATAAATGACCGTTTTATTGTATTATATTTGTTAGCTGAAGGAGATGTTTATGTATGGGGATATGGTATTCTTGGTCTTGGACCAAAAGTAGAGAGGGTTTTAAAACCCACTTTACTTCCATCCACATTATTCGGTAACAATGCATATTCACGTAATACCAAGGTAAAATTAAATTTATTTAACATTGATTTCTATATAAATATCCATTTGGTGTAATAATGCAATCATTTTTATTCATAGGTTTCAAATATATATTGTGGAATAAGTCATTTAGCAGCGATAACAAATACAGGAGATTTATACATGTGGGGATGTAATAAATTTGGATCCTTAGGAATAAGTCATCAAAATGATCAATTTTTTCCTTTCAAGGTAAGGATGTGCATTTTTTTTTTCTATAATTTTTATTAATTTTTATTTTTTGTAATTTTATTTAAAAGGTTTCTGTAGGAGCTCAAGTAAAAAAGGTTGCCTGTGGAATTGATCACACAGTAGCACTTTGCAAGCCCTTCATCTAAAGGTACATTATTAATATTGTTTTTTTTTTTTTTTTTATTAAGTAACAATTTATTTATTTTTGGTACAAAATTTTCACAATAATTTTTTTTAAATATATCTGTACATATGCTTGTAATATAAACTTTCAATATAATTTGTTGAATATGAAATGAATATAAAGAGAATAAACCATTACTCGTATTATGCTTAATGAGATAATCAATATATTGATTATCAATTAATTATTATGAATTTTTTAAAAGATCTTATAAATAACTTTTTTAATGAGATCTGATATTTGATAAAAGATAATACATTGTTATTATTATCAAAGCAATATAATTGATTGCCATTTTATTTGCACTACTTGTGCATACTAAATGCTCGTATGAAATAGTATATTTTATCATGTGTGGATATCTACACCTATTTGGATCTGAAATAACAAGTTATTATTTCTATAATTGTTCATTTTATATATATATAATACATATTTATTGATAATATTTATTTACCTGTGCATTGATATGATATGTCAGAAGAATTAGCAGTTACAGATAGATATAATGGTTGACATTCATGAATAAATGTTGCCTCGCCACAAGATACTGAAAAACTATGTTCATTGTTATTTATTGATGCGCAAGAAACATCTTGATTAGTTTTTGTTGTATTAACATGTAATAGATTTCTTGATGAGCACACTGTTAAAGATCCCCAACCAGATCCTAGAATCTGGAGAAAAAGAAAAAAGTATATCATCAAAAATACATTTAATTCTTTCTTTTTTTTTGTATACATTACATACCTTTACTGTAGCTGTAGTATCATGAGAAAAGAAATAATTAGGATGAAGTCTATAAAAGTTAATTCCATTTGGATGTACATAATCCACAAATGAATTTGAAGTTCCAGTTGAAACATAATTTGCACCACATTGTGTGTTAATTAATCTTTTGGGTACTGTAATATTTTGTTGTTTTTTTTTTTCTATTAATATTTCTGTATCATTATATCATAATATTATGTATTTTATCACATTTATATCTTACTTTGTTTTATTCTTGAAATAAGTTTATCAAGCGGCGCTAAAGCTTCTTTAGTATCTCCCAGTCCTATTGAGAACAAATCTGATATAGAATTTTGTACTATATTTGACCATGCATCCTTTGATCCAGAAGTTAAAATGAGGACGGTTGCATCTACAAAAAAAAAAAAAAACAATATAAAATGAGTAAAGAGTATATAATAAAATATATAACATAATTCTTACCTGGAATTTCTTCACGCATATATTTCAGTTGTTCCAAACAATAATCTTTGTCAGATTGAGATAACTGTGCATTATTATATGGCATAATTAATATTACATCTGATGCTTTTCCTCCAATACCTTCGTTATGTTCTCTATTCAATTTATCTTTCTCTAAATTTCTTAATATTTGAAATGATTTAGGTAGATTTAATCCTTTTTTAACTGTAAACAATTATTTTGATTTAATATTTCGTTAAATCAATTCTAGATAAATATAAGAACAAACAAATACCATTAGAATAATTAGACGAATTGAAACTGTTGAAATTTAAAATAGTATCGGTACTATTAATCATTACATTTCCATCATAGCCATTGATTATAGTAAAATTACTATTGAACTGATTAATTTCCATATTTTCTAGCATATATCTGTATAAAAAAAAAAAAAAAGAAATTATATAAATAGATATTTAACAAATTATTTCATTATTTTGTTTAAACTTACGCTAATATGGGTTGTACAACTTCAAAAGGCCAATTGGTATCAAGAATAATAGTCAAATCTGCAGAAACTATAGTCGAATCAAATAAACGATCTGTCTCTTGACATGATAAATCTTGGTTCATTGATGAAGCTATAAAAAGATGAATGAATATATTATGGGATTGATTATATAATGAAAAATATAACAGACTTGTTTAATACTAACGTATATATGTTGATAATTCATTAGCAGCATCAACTGCAAATTTTTCTATAATAGGTGGTTTTAATGTTGCTTTTGCTAAATTTTCACTCAATACTAAAGATGCACTGTATGCCTGTAAAACAAAAATAATTCATTGAAATGATTTTTATTTTGATATAAAATATTAGAATATTTAACAACAACCAAAAATTCGAATGATAAATTTACCTGTGCAGATAATGTAGAATTAGGTGCAACGTATCTAAACAACGATCTACGATTGCACGCTCGAATTGTAGAATTAAATAAACCTGATGCACTGTAATACATATCCAAAATTTGTGAAAGACGTAAACTAGATATTTTTGAATACCACGATTTAACTTCATTAGCAAGAATCAATCCATCCAAATCTCCTCTAATTTCGGCAGTCGTAAATTGATATTTTTCATTAGAATTTAAAAAATACCAACGTGGCATTGCAATAGAATTCCAATCTCCATTAACTCCTACTTGTAATTTTTCACCTCTGGGACCTTGCATAAGTGCAACTTCAGCTAAATCACCTGTGTGTGAATAAATTTAATATTATTTTTATTAGAAATATATATATATATATAGGATATAATAATGAAATTAAATATAACAATTATTACCAGCTAATGTGGCTATCCATTTATTATCTAAAGTTATATCAGATGAATATGCAGTTTGTAATAATTCATCTTCCAATACATCTCGAAGTATAATATTTTCTGGTTGTACTGCTGCAGCTATACCAGCAAGAATTGATCCACCAGAAATTGATCCCCAACTGTAAAATTATTTTAATCATACATACGTTTGAAAAACAATTATAAATAATAATTTGTTTTCTTCATTTTGAGAGAGAAAAAAATAGTTGCTTTACTTACGGAGTTTTAATTACACCATTCTCAACAGGACATTTACTTAATGATGGTGGAGAAAATATTCTTCCTTTATCAGGATGATTTGGTGGTAATTCTGGATAAAATGAATTAGGATCTACTGCACTTTCCGTTGAATTCTTTTTATTTGTCATTTTTTCTCTATATGATCATTAAAATTATTATTAAAATATGTTTTTTAATGGAAGAAAAAAGAAATACATATATATATATATACTTACATTTCTTCTGGTGATAAAGTTTCAACATCTTCATTAATATTTTGTGTATTATTGTTATCATTTGGATCAATACTTCTAATATTTCTGTATGCACCATTTGCAAATCTACAAACTGTTCCTTCATCACCTCTTTCAAAAATGTTTACGCTACTTGACACCATAAAATGCAGAGTACACTGAAATAATATTTAATATTACATTTTTTTTTTTGTTACATTTTAAAGTATAAATTGAAAATGATTTATAAATCAAATAATATGTACTATATCTATAATTTATAAAGATTTCAATGTTATTAATAAAACTCTTACTCTTTCGATAGCAGTAATACTGTTATTAGGAAACAACATTGCATTTCCTTGTATAAAACGAAGTGTTTTTGCATGACGAAAAAATTCGTGACCAGTTGGTGCATATGGAGATATTCCATCTTGTGATACCACTGATGGGTTTGGACGTATACCATCTTGACGAAAACTATATATTAATAATATTTCAATATTAATAAATGTTATTTAAAAAAAAAATATATATATATATATATATAATAAATAGTTTGTATATGCATATATTTTTACCGATGTAATAATGCAACAGACAAACTTCTAAGATCCATATTCAAACCTTCTGAATTTTCTATTTTTCTTATTATTGCTATAAGTGTATTCAAAGTATGAGGTAATCTATTATTCCTTTCTAAAAGATATTTATTTTCATAACATTCACGAAGAGAAGTTGGAAGTGTACGTACAGCATTTTCTTGAGCATGAATGCCTAAAAATATAATATCATTTCAATGCTATTTTTCAAATTGATGATTCATTAGATAAATGAACATTTTAAATGAATAATAATAAAAAGATAAAAAAAAAAACTTACCTAAATTGTAGACAAAACTCATGATAAGTAAATAAAGTATCTTCGTCATAATTTTGTTCGTATATAATACAATAAAGCACTTTTAGTAAATCTACAAATATAATATATTACTTTATAAATTATAATTTATATCAAACAATGTATATATAATTGAACATATATAAAATTATATGATAAAAATATCTAGATCAACTTTTAATGCATTTATTTGAAAAATATCAATAATTTTTCAAAGGTACTAACACCTATCTTTCAAAGTATATAACTGAATTAATATATATATATATATATAAAATTATATAATAAAAATATGGAGAACAACTTTTAATGTATTATTTGAAAAAATATCAATAATTAATCATAACTTACATATTATTATAATAATAATTTATTAAATTGTTATACAAAATATATTGTCCTTACTATTCTTCTTTGAAAGGTACTACACCTACCTTTTTACACAAGTTGAAATATCTACTATCACTATCAAAAGATAAGATATGAAATATTGTGAGTAATATGTCCCCTTTTCTTATTGTACAGATCATACTTATATGAATAAGGCTAATCTTAAAGAAATCAAAATTAATTAAAACACCAAATTTATTTTCAATTAAAAAAAACAAAAAATTGAGATTATATTGAAATATTAATCATTTTAATTATCAAAATATATGTGTAATATATATGTAAATATTTATAACATAACTATTATTTGACTTTCTATATTCTTCTAGATATTATTTATGTATATAAACAATATTAAATATTATTGCTAAATAATAATAATAATAATTCATTTTTATAAATTAATATCTTATTTATTCAATATGTTTATTGCATTGATTTTATAAATCATTCATAAATGTAAATAATAGAATTTTTATTATAGATATTTCACACATTTATATCTTATCAAGATTAGAAGTAGAGGCATTATCTTACTCTATCTTTTTTAAAACATAGTGATTCATTTCGAAGTACATAACATACGTTATTATAGCACGTGTAAAATACTCTTTCTTCAGTGACACAGTGAACTATTTCAAAATGTTGATATACAAAATTTCGTTTCTTTTATTATGCTTCGGTATGTATTATACAGTTTACATTGTTTTTAATTAAAAATTATAGATATAATATTGATATATATGATATATATATATTGTGCAAAATTATAATTAAAACATTGTATTTTATTTTACAGAATATTCTGTAGTATATTCTCAAATAACTATACCAGATGCTCTTAAAGAATGTTATATTAATCGTACTAAAAATGAGATATTATTACCTTTAAATATACGTACATTCATTGATATTTTACAAAAAGCTGAAATAGAAACATTTACTACTATGGATATGAGAACATTATCTTCATCATTGTTACACAGGTAAGAGAAATATATAAATAGTGTATTACTCACTTAGGGAGGGATAAAGTAAGAAATGTCTCAGAGTACAATGTAATTACATGGTTTACAGAGTACATGTAAACATGTGCTCTTTAAGGCTTTCTTTGGACCTTCGGTTGCTTCGCTTTGGACAACAATTACATGTGCTCTGAGACATTTCTTACTTTACCCCACCCTAGGTATGTAATATACTATTAATTTGAATGAATGTTATATTAGTTATATATTAGGTTTAAATTTGATGGAGTTGAATACGTTGAAGGCTTGCATGAAAGTGAAGGAATATTACCTTTCATTGGACGTGGATCACAACGAACAAAAAATATAATAATAGAAGAATTAGTTCCAGGCAATGCTGATGCTTTTCCTTCTAATGTACTTTCACAATTAGAACGTTGCACTCTTCATTTTGCCATATCAAATACTATAAACAAATATAAATCTGACGATATGAACAATTTGTGTCTAGAAATTGGAAATCGAGAAAAATTAACAGGTAACATTTGATCAATTCTAATCTACAATGATTATTTTACAAATGTAGTTTTTTTCTAGGAAGAACCATATCTATTAATGCGACAGATTGTCCAAGAGAATATGGAGTTATTCTCACTCCTTATGGGACAATTGCACCTGGTGCTATTATAGGAGCAATAGCTGCTAGTTTAGAACATCAAAGAATTACTTTGAATCAATTATTTTCGTCGTCGTCATCATCATCATCATCAGCTACAACTTGTACAAGTACATATATCATTGAAATATTATTTTTTGTTTTGTTTAATATAATATTTTCAAAGACATTCATATCAATTTCTTGTATATTAATTTTTAATTATAATCATATTAAAGATGTCAATTGTTTAAATGTCAACGAAGATGAGATTGATTTTGTTATGCCAAAAGACGAAATGATTATTGAAAGATCAATGTGGCAGAAATCAATAAATACATCAGAAATAATAATTGATAATATATGGCTTACCACAATAGCTGGTAAGAGATATTTAATTACTATAATAATGATAATCATAAATTGTTATATGAAGAACAATTAATAATACAAAATGAAAATGTACATTTAAGGTGACTTGGGTGAAATGGTAATTTATCAAGGACCTTTAGTAAATGAAAAAATGACGTTAGGTGTAACTGGCTTTTGGAACAGTACCATATATCCTAATATTTATTATCTTACAAAAAATCCCAATAGCTATGATGCAACACGTGCTGAAATAGTTGGTGACATTGATGGTAAATTAATTGTAGTTAAATAAATAAAATATTTATTTATAATTGTCATATTTTTTCAATTGTTATTTGTATTTAACAGGTTTAATACTTGCACGCAATTTAGAAACATGGACTGCCGATTTTCACAGTCTTCGACTTAGTCAGATTTTTGATATGTATTATTCTGATCAAGGCATTAACTTTGATCCAAATATCAAAGCTTGTAATCGAAAAACAGCTTTTTCACAAGTTACATCTAAAACTATTTTAACAGAACAGGTATATTCAAAATTACATTATTAAATACGTAGATTGAAACTTAAATAAATGGCAACTATTTATTCACAACCGATACAAAAGAGTTACATGTTTGCACCTGTTACTGTCCTTCAATAGTAGTCACCAGCGTTAATAAATAGTTGCCACTATTTAAGTTTCAACCTACGTATTAGTAGATTTTATATTGGTGACAAAAGAATACAAATTATGACAATTTTATATTATAGACACATGCAGTATCATATTTATTAGCATATCGTAATAGTATAGCATATATATCTGAAGAGGCATTAAAACGACTGGTTAACTATGCTGTTGATACATTTATAAATTATACAGAAAAATATTTACTTACAGAATCGCACTGTCGTAATAAAAATGTTCAATTACCAGCAGAAGTAATAATTGCATTTGACGGTGCATGGACCCCAGATTATACTATGGATTTTATTTCGTAAGTGTATACACAGCTGTATTTTTATATATATATGTATATAATAAATTTAAATATAAACAACTTGTTTCAGAGTTCTATTAGAAGATTTAGATGTATCAAAATATGGTTCTAAAATGGGTATATTGCATGGTTCAACAGGAAATTGGTTACTTAACGTCACCAATAGTCCATCAGTTGCATATGAAGCTATATACAATTTTACAAAAGTGTCATGTAAGTTTATATCATTTATACAGTATTAACTTAATGTACATTTATAAATAATTATTTTTAGGGCCCAATCAATTTAATTATACTAATACACTTGAAACAATATTTACTTATTTAAATGTTACGTCAGAAGAAAATAGACAAAATCATGTAATTGGTAATTTAGGACAAATTATAATTTTGTTAGTTCCATTAGCATTTATGACCAATGAACAACAGCAATCAGCTTTAATATTACTACGACAAATGAAATTATATTATCCAGGTAAAATTGTCTTTAAATTTTGTACTAACTATTAACACATTAATGTAATAATATTGATATATTATTTTATATATACAGATGTACATTTCTTGTATTATACATCGGAGTATAATGCATATTTATTTCAACCTTTTATAATGTCAGAAGAAGATCATTTAATTAAAACTTTGCAAATTGATGATATTATTAATCATTTTAGTACAGGTATATATAATTGTAATTAATCATATTTATACTTATTATGTAATAAATATTAATGATAATAATATATTTTTAGTACATTGGTTATTAAGACCTTTGTCAAATGTAAATGCAACTATTGAAAATCATAAAAATCAAATGGAAAATTACATAGCTCCGTCACAATTCATTTTATACAAGTTACATGCACACTGGAGAAAAAATACGAAAAAAACAACTGTAACGGTTTGTATATATTTTCTTTCTTTTTTTTTTTTTTAAATATCTATACAATTGTTGAATAAATTAATGGTATTTATATTTTAGTTTCATAACGTTGGATATGGTGAAATAACAGTATGCTCTTGGATTCAGTTCAATGGTACAAAAAAGAGATACAATGAATATTGTAAAGGTGCAGACGGACATAAAGATATTATATTAACTGATTATACACTTTGTCCTGAAAAAAAAGTCTGTCCTCATATATATTATCGTGTACAGCATGTAACTTCTTTACGTAAATGTGTAGGTATGTAATAAATGAATAATTTAACTAACTATCTACATTACATACCAAATTTGAAACAATTAACATATAAGTATTAGATATATAATTAAGATGAAAAACTAATTATATTCTTCATTTCAGAATTAGATTGTAGAACACCGGATCATGTACGATACATTGTCAGAATAGAAAATACATATTATAAGAGTAATGCAAGTAGAAATATATTATCAAGAATATTTTCAACATTTATCTTTCTTTTATTTATATTTTTCAAATAACTTGTATTAAGAAAGTAGGTTATTAATAATTTGTAATTATTTTTTCTACTTAAAAATATTATTCATACAATTATAAAGAAACTTATTGATAGTTTTTATATATATATATATATATATAATTGTTATTTATTGTATATAAAAATACAAACTTGGTATTGATATTAATAATATTAGATGAATTTATTAATAATTTTCATAAGCATATTCGTATAATAATTTGACGAGAAATTGAAAGTTACTGGATACTGCAAGAGTTCCTAATTCGGGTTCCATAAGAAGTGCATCAACTGATGGTAAAAATTCCTTAACTTTACCACCTACATATAACAACGAAAATGTTAATATATTAAATGACAATTATATAAATAATTTTTATCATATAACCATACCCATCATATATGCAAGTTCCATTAATTTAAAAAATATGGTTCCTTGTGCTTGTTGTTTAGGATTTTTATCAACTGTTTCCCACGAATCTCTTCGAGCTGCACGTGCCCAAATTCTCAATCTTAATGAAGACTTTTCATCTTCTTGTTTGACGTAATCTAATAAATCTAAAGCTTTTTTAAAATCATATTCACTTGCTATGACATTATCTTCAGATGTATAAAGCTAAAAAAAAAAAAAAAAAACCCAAAATTAGTAATATTGATTAATATTGTAATATTTATCACATATAAATTATTGTAAATGATTAATTGTTATACCGTGATTAATTCCACTGGTGTAAATACTTTCAATTTTTCAATATCATATCCATAAGTTGTGAGTACTCCAGTTGGTAGATCTTCTTGATGAGCAATTAAAGCTAATTCATTGTCGATAGTTTTAATACATTCTTTTATTTCATATTCTGGTTCATCGGATGCAAGAAGTGCCAATTTTGCCAATGACAACATAGACTATTAACAGAATGATATAAACTTATTTTCTAATATACAAACTTTATAAAAAAAAATTAACAAATACATACTTTTTTACGTGTTACTAATTCAATTTCTTGAATTGCTAACGAGTGAAGTGTATTAGCTGCAAATCTTAATTCATCAGTCAACACTGCTTGTACCCAGGATAAAGTAGGATGCTCGGATAATTTTTCTGCTAATTCAATTGAACAACCACGTCTACATCGTTCTACCAATTGTCCTTGTCGTCCATCTTTCACGTACCTTTATTTTTAATTATTACACGTTTTAAATATTGAGATTATTCTAAAAAAAAACGGATAAGAATAGTCAAAGATATATTTACCATGAAAATAAAAAGCCTGCAAAATCTTGTGAAGCAAATTTATCTATGTAACTGTCAAGTCTATTTTTATTATTTGTTAATTCGCAAATTTGAATGAGTGATCCAAAATCACAATATTTTTCAGCAAGTATGGCAGCATTTTCATATTGTTCTTCCTTTACTAAAAAGAAAATATTACAAATTAATTTACACGCGTATTGTATCAATATAAAAGTATATATATATATATATACATATAAATTTATAATAATACTAACTAAGAGGTTGAATCAAACTCATTCTATCTGTTTCATATTGTTTTAAAAGTACTTCAAATTTTTCAGTACCACGAATACTTTCTAAATGACATTTCCTTCCATCTAATATTAGATCTATTAGACTGACCAGTTGTTCATATAATTCATTTTTAATTGTAGTATCATTCGTTCCAGTAACACCATGTTTTAAGGTCATATTATGCTGTGCACATTGAAAATGAAACAATTCATGAATACGTTCAAAGAATGACTCCTGAAAAAAACAATTAAATACACATACCATTGTGGTAAGACAATGTCTAAGACCATGTTTACCAGAAGCTGCAGTCCAAGGAAGATATTCTGTTATACCATTTGAACATCTTGTTGGTACGAAACGTTCAGCATTGTATTGTCGATATTTTACTACTTCGTTTAAAGTACCCTTGTTACAAAAATATACAGGTATGAAAAATTGTATAAAAAAAATAATATTAAAATGTTACATATGTGCTTACCAATAGTATAGAATTGACTTGCATTATATATTGTGCAACTTGGTGCGTTGGTCTTTCCGATAATGTGACTTCAGTTGCATTGTTTACTAAACAAGGTAAAAAGAAATGTACAGCACTTACTTCACGATAAAATATATCACGTGAAGTTAATTCTTCGGAGGCATATGTTTCAGGTTTCAATGTTTGTTCAATAATAGAATCAATAAGCTCTGGATTCCTTAAAAATAATAATAAATGTTATATATAGATCAAATATAATTTTATTTTTGATTAAAAATTCAATAGAAAAACATACCTATTTTGAAGATTATATATAGTCATAGCAGCAACTATTTTTTCTGCATATTCGCTAAGAACATGCGATGTAGACATAATTATTCCTCTGTATGTTACTGCACAAAACTTTATAAAAGATATCAAAAGTTATAATGAGATTAATCAATGTTTGTTTTGTAATACTTCAATTATAATTCAATTACTTACTCTATCCCATAAATTATGTTCTTTCAAAAATGATACAAATAAATCTAATGCTTTTTGTTTTCCTTCTAATTGATGAGGTATTTGAATAGCGGTAACAGCATTTATTGTTATAGCTAAACAAACAAACAAAATAATTATAAAGTTTAATGACTTTACATAAAAATGAGATAAATTACAAAATAATAATAATAATAATTACATAAATCCCTATGGTTTGCCCAACGTGGATCATTCGCTGGATAATCATCAATTAAATCTTTTGCAACTTTCAAAGCCAGTGTATCAAGAATTGCATCAATGTCCATCACAGGTTCTTCTTGCAAAGGAAATAGTTGTGTTAAAATTTCTTCACATTTGGACTAAAAAATTAAATATTTTATGTTAATATATTTTCATAACTAATCTAATTTGTTACAATATTATTTTCACATTATACCTTATTTTGACGTAAACTAAGTAAGAAGGCAGCTCTTAATTGTGTGACACCATCAGAACTATAAAACATATCTTGCAATTCATCGTTACTTGTAAGTACAGAAAAATTATTTGTTGTTTGATCATTTTTATAACTATAATCTATAGAAGAATTGATATCTGTATAATTCCTGTAAATAATAATTACAAATTATTATTAGATATACATAAATTATTAAACATATACAAAGAAAACGAACGTGTTAAAATCTTGCGATGAAAAATCTGTTGGTATAATAGAAACAAGTCCAATATTTTTAGTAAATAATACTGGTGTTCCAGAACATAAAGCTCCTCCCAAAATACTGTCTTCTTTATCTCGAATTAATTCAATTTTATCTTGGTCATGTTCAGAAGCACCTACAAAATAAATATAATTAAATCTTTGAATAATTTTACATATATATATATATAATTTGTAACATGTAATGGTATTATAAAAAGTACTTACAATTAACTACAATAACATGATCTTGATTATATATAATTGCTTCCCAACCACACAGTATGAAACGATAAGAGAGTAAAATTGTTTCCATATCAACATTATAGAAGGCAATATAATCAAATTTCACAGGTATAAACCATTTAAAACTATTCCCCATAGATGCACCAGACAATGGTATCAATCCTACAAGAACACATGATAAATTACAATATAAAATTAAAGAATGAATAATAAAATTGAACAATATAAATGTTTTTACCAAGAGCAAAATAAATTTGCATAGAAATGTCAGCACAATGAGCTGCCATTAGAAACACTATTCCTTCTTCACAAAATTGCATATCAATTAACCAAGTGTCCATACTTTGTGGATTACATGCACTTGATTCCTATGAATTAAAAAATATTAATATATTGGCAAATAATAATTAATTAATAACAATTAATGAAAAACTCATTGATTCTAATTCTTACCCAAACTTTTCTTTGAAAAGCTTGTGAAACCATATGGCTAATATCTTCATCAAACTCCATTTTTTCTTGTTCATTATGTGGAAATGACCAATATTGTAATGATAATCCAGCAAGAATCAAAACCCTTGATCCTCTTTCTTCAAATCCTGAACATACGACTTTTACTAATTTCTAAAATAGAATCATTTATTTATTATATAAATTGTTACATTAATTTATAATCTTATTATCTATGTTTGTAATAAAAATGAATAAAAAATACCGTTTCAGCAGCTGGTGATTGTGGTATAGCTCCAAAAATAAGAGATGTCATTCTACGTCCAATACCACCCAACCATCCTTGACTTGTTCTAAGGACACGGCAAACAATACTATTTTTTCCACCAATAAATTGTGGTTGTAAAAGTGCTACTGTACAAGTTGTTGTTGCTAAAATACAACCATGTCCTGGGATATATGTTAAACAATTAACTTCTTGTCCAGCAAGTTCAGCACTTGTTTCTACGGATGATCCTTCATGAGCTATACTAGCCCAAAATCTCACAATACCTTCCGGTGAAACTGCCATACAACTTGGAACCTAATGATAATATAAACACACATTGTCTTTATTATCATTACTATTTATAACAATAGATAATATCTAAAAAAAAAAAACCTGTTGTCCTTGAGGTAACCACACGGCTATACATTCAGCTTTATGAGCGAGATCGCTTTGAGGTAACTGCAATTCTCGACATTGACTTTTATATATTCTTCTTTGTTTAGGATCATGTATTGTAGTTTTACATTGCCAAACTAAAATTCTACGACCACATATAAGCCAAGCCCATCCATCTGCAGATATGCTGACACTAACAGCTGTACTTTTATCAACAAATGTTAAAGCTTCTGTGACAAGAACAGGTAAAGCCGATCCAAAACTTTCGACAACATGACCCGGTGTTCTACAAATTATTTGTACAGACTGATTTGATCTCCCAGACATACTTAATCCTCTGAAATGGTAATATTTTATAATAAATACAAAATAATATCATTATTTAATTAATAAATATATTCAAAATTATACTTACGAACTATTTTTCTTTAAAGATTGTACTATTGACATTCTTTTTCTTGGAGAGTTGACACTTCTTCCCAAAGAACTTCCTGGACCTGTTCGATCCATTTTTATATTTATACAATATTTTTTGATTTATAAACATTAAAATTATGATCAAATGTGTTTATTTATTTTACGAGCTAAATTGAATTTTTAGGTTAGTTTAATTCGCGCTATAAACCGGCTGCACATGACTACATGTGTTTGGCACGAACTATGTATATTTATAATGGTCAACTGCATAAGTTTTAGAGAGAGGTTAAGGTTTTATATTTATTTCTATAAATAGTATAATCAAATAATACATTCATGAAAATATTTTGATCGTGAGAGAAGTATCATACATTTAATTCTTAATAAATTATTAATTATTTCAATATTAAATATATATATACATATTTAATTTTTAACTTGTCATTTTTATGTTTTGATAAAAAGATATTGCGAAAGTTGACGGAAAATCTACTTGCGTAGACAAACCATAGGCGGTTGTGTAAGTGGAAATGTCTCTGCATGAATATAGCAAAAAACGAAAGGTTGATGTTGTCTCTCTCTAACTCATGCGATACCGGGCGCATGCGCATTAGACTTGTCGTGCTTATTGTACAAGTATGTATACGATACCAGCTACCTTAACCTCTACTAGCAGACTAATGCGCATGCGCCGTTCAGCGCAAGTTAGAGAAAGACAACATCAACCTCACATGTTCTATCTCTTTTTATTTCGACGACAGGTTTTATGCTGACTTGTCTGCTCTATGTGTAGTATCTCTATGCTTGTCTGATAGTTTTTGAGAGAGAAAAATTGTTGGTAGATTGCATGTGAAAAGCACATGGTTAGTTTTATTATTTATAAAACAGTATTTTCAACTAGTACGGCTTAGTTAGCCGGTAAATATCATAATCAAGAGAATTATTGATTCAAAAATGGTTGACACTAAGATAGAATTAAATAATGGCGAAAATGTGCCTGAAAAAACTCCTAAGCAATTGCAAAAAGAAGCGAAAAAAATGGCAAAACTGGAAAAGTTTAAACAGAAACAAGAGAAAAAGATAACTGACAAACCGGTTAAAGTAAAAGAAACAACAGAGGTGAGAACATTCTGTCTTATATATCAATTATTTCATTAATTATTAAGTATATCTTTTGTTTCCATATGGTATTTATAATTTATATGGTGTATTCATTAATTATTTTATAATAAACTTAATTTATATATTCATTTAAATGTTTAATATTGATTTAAGACAAATAATAGAATTACATGAATATAAATGTGTGTTTGGATAACTCAATGAAATTGTAAGATTTCATCATCATGTTATATTCATTATTACATAAATCAAAGTGTTTATTATTAATTAATTATTCATTAATGTTATCTAGAAAATTGATAAGAAAAAGGATAGTAAGGATACTGCCTTATATACAATAGACACACCAGTTGGAGAAAAGAAAGATGTCTCTGGTACAATGCCTGACACATATAGTCCACAATATGTAGAGGCTGCTTGGTATTCCTGGTGGGAAAAAGAAGGATTTTTTAAACCTGAATATGGGGTATATAAACATTTAATATTATTATTATTATTTATATTCTATATTTTTTTTTTTGATCATTTTAATTATTAATTATTATAGAGGAAAAGTATATCAGATATAAATCCTAAAGGAAAGTTTGTAATGGTAATACCACCACCAAATGTAACTGGTTTTCTTCATCTTGGTCATGCGTTAACTAATGCCGTTGAAGATGCTATTACAAGATGGTAAACTTTTCTTATTTATGACTTTTTAAATGAAATTATATATTTAATTTAAATTTAATATATTTAGGAATCGTATGAAAGGATGCACAACTCTTTGGAATCCAGGTTGTGATCATGCAGGTATTGCAACTCAAGTTGTTGTAGAAAAGAAACTTTGGAGAGAAGAACAAAAAACTCGACATGACATTGGTAGAGAAAAATTCATTGAAAAGGTTTGGCAATGGAAATATGAGTACGTATAATAAATCATTAATTATGATTTAATAATTATCATCTTGAGAAACTATTATGTAATTATTTATTATTAGAAAAGGGGATAGAATTTATACACAATTAAGAAAATTAGGTGGTTCCTTTGATTGGGATCGCGCTTCTTTTACTATGGATCCAAAATTGTGTCGTGCTGTAACTGAAGCTTTCATAAGACTTCACGATGATGGTACAATTTACAGAAGTAGTCGTCTTGTCAATTGGTCTTGCAGTTTGAAAAGTGCAATATCAGATATTGAGGTGAATTTTTATAAGAATTATATTTGTTAATTATTTGTTAATATATTTGTATATTATAAACAATGTTTTGTAGGTTGATAAAATGGAATTGACTGGCCGCACTTTGTTGTCTATTCCTGGTTACAAAGACAAGGTTGAATTTGGTGTGTTAGTATTTTTTGCATATGAGATTGAAAACTCCACAGATAAAATAATTGTAGCAACGACTCGTATTGAGACGATGTTAGGAGATACTGCAATTGCAGTACATCCAAAAGATCAACGCTATATTAAATATATTGGACAATTTGTACAGCATCCTTTCTGTAAAAGAAAAATACCTATCATTTCGGATGAATTCGTTGAAATGGAGTTTGGTACTGGTAAGTTTAAACTTATTATATATTTTTTCACTTACTTAATTATTGTACAAATATTATTATTACAATTAATTAAATATAGGTGCTGTAAAGATAACACCAGCACATGATCCAAATGATTACGAAGTTGGTAAACGACACAATCTTCCATTTATCACCATCTTTGATGACAATGGAAATATTATTGGTGATTATGGAGAATTCACGGTATTTTACAGATATATTTTTTTGTTTGTTTGTTTACATATTTAACATTAATCAAGAAAAATTCTTTGAAAATAAATATATATTTTCAAACTTTCAGGGAATGAAAAGATTTGAAGCTAGAAAAGCAATTTTAAAAAGATTAAAGGAAAAAGAATTATTTATTGAAATAAAAGATAATCCTATGGTTGTGCCAATATGTAGTCGATCTAAAGATGTAGTTGAACCACTTATTAAACCACAATGGTAAAATTGATTATACAATTAAATTTTATATTCAGTATTTAAAATTCATTTTTCTCTAGGTATATTAAATGCGATGAAATGGCTAAGACAGCTATGAAAGCGGTACAAGATGGTGAATTAAAGATTATTCCTGAACAATATAAAAAGACATGGTATCATTGGATGGATGGTATCAGAGATTGGTGTATTTCTCGACAATTGTGGTGGGGTCATCGTATTCCTGCTTATCTTGTTAAAAATATAAATAACACTGTAAGTATAGAAAAAGCTAGAATATCTTTTTTTTAAAACTATAAATGAGATAAATTGAACAACATATTTTAATGCATAATACATTTTATTAGACAGATGACACGTATTGGGTTAGTGCACATTCTGAAAATGAGGCTAAAGAGAAAGCAGCTAAGAAATATGGTTTAAATATTAATGACATTATTCTTGAACAAGATCCAGATGTTTTAGATACTTGGTTCTCATCTGGTCTATTTCCATTTTCTATATTTGGATGGCCTGATAATGTAAGTAAATTATAACATATCACGATATTTGTTAGAAAACAAAAAAAAAAAAAAAGGAATTGAATTTTCTATAGAAATGATAATTTTGTACAGACAGAAGATCTGAAAGCTTTTTATCCAGGTACATTATTGGAAACTGGACATGATATATTATTCTTTTGGGTTGCTAGAATGGTATTTCTAGGACAAAAATTATTAGGAAAATTACCTTTCAAGTATGTATTATTATACATATTTATAAATTAATCATAAATCTTTATAAATGTGTTTCAACAGGGAAGTATATCTACATGCAATGGTAAGAGATGCTCATGGAAGGAAAATGAGTAAATCTCTGGGTAATGTAATTGATCCTATGGATGTGATTAAAGGAATATCTTTGGAGGTATTTTATAAAATTTAGTATGACAGTATAAATGATATTTAATTATAAGAAGGTTATTAAAATGAATATCTTTTTTTTACAGAATCTTCATAAACAACTGTTAGATTCAAATTTAGATCCAAATGAACTTAAACGAGCTATCGAAGGACAGAAACGGGATTATCCACAAGGCATACCTGAATGTGGAACCGATGCTTTACGATTTGCTCTTTGTGCTTATACTACACAAGGTCGTGATATCAATCTAGATATTCTTCGTGTTCAAGGTTACAGATTTTTCTGTAATAAAATTTGGAATGCTACGAAATTTTCATTAATGTATTTAGGTACTGAATTAAATTATGATGAACCTCAATCGGTAAGTTGATAAATTGTTTTAAAGATTCATTTACTAATATATATATACATATATTAATATATAATTTTATTTATTTAGAATGGAATTGGAATGATTGGTGATAACAATTGGTATCAATCAACTTTAAATGAAACATGCATACAAGATGCATTAAATCATTATTTAGAAGATTATCCATATCTCGATGGATATACACCATCTCAAGCTGATGTTAAAACTCATAACATTTTCAATTCCATGGATGTTCAATTTTCAAATTATCCACATTTACATCGTTGGTATAATCACATGAAAACCTTTGACGAACATGAAAAGGCTGCTTTTCGTATTGAACAAAATACAATGCTACCACAATGTACATGTAAAGATCATAAAAATAGTAATAATAATTCTCAAGTAAGCATTCATATTTTATTCATTTTTTTTATAATCATGCATTCCTTTTTTTAAATATAATTTTATACAATTGATAAATTATTAAGAAACATTTACAGTTAACTGGTAAAGAAACAAATGTTGATTTATGGATGCTTTCAAGAGTAAGTTATGCTGTTAAAACTTGCAATGAAGCTATGAAACAATATGATTTTACAACTGCAACAACCGCGTGTTATAATATGTGGTTATATGATTTATGTGACGTTTATTTGGTAAGCATTTTGTATAAAATACTTAAAAAAAAAAAAAAAAAAAGAAAACATAATTAATTTTTGTTCAAATAATATTATAATAAGAAATATTGTTTGTAGGAATACCTCAAGCCAATATTTCAAAGTAATAATAATGAAAGTAAATTGCAAGCAAGAAAGGTTTTATTCAAAACTCTTGATGTTGGATTAAGATTATTACATCCTTTCATGCCATTTATAACGGAAGAACTTTATCAACGTTTGCCTCGTAAAAAACAATCATATCCAAGCATATGTGTTAGTCCTTATCCTGAAATTATAGAGGTAATGATAATAACAGTATTATATTGTATTCAATATTATTTGAAACTTGTATCGGTATTTTTAATAATATTTATTTATTTTTTTTAGTGTCCGTGGAGAAATCATGAAATAGAAAAAGACATTGATTTTTCGCAAAAAGTAATCAAAAATATAAGATCAGCACGAGCAACTTACAATCTACCAAATAAATTAAAAACTGAGGGATATCTCAAGTGTGACGATCACGTATTAATAAATAAAATTGTGAAATATCAAAGTTTAATAGAAACTTTGGCATATTCCACAATTAGCTTAGAGAAACCTCCCTTGGGTTGTGCTATTGTTACAATAACTGATAAACTTCAAGTACATCTATTGTTAAAGGTATTTATAAAATGATATATTACTTATATATTTATGTGGGACGAGCTCCTCCTCCATGTCAAACTTATTGGACATTTGTGAGAAGGATTGGTCAATGGGCTCTGGATAGCTCAATTGGTTAAAAGAGCGAAAGGATCTTCGTGGTTCGAGTCCCAGTCCAGTCGGTCCAATTTTTGTCACGAATTCCACATTTATGATTATATACAAAATGTGCAATAATAATAATAATAATAATACTTGTTCTTTTACACAGGGTTTAATTGATCCAAAAAAAGAATTAGAAAAACTTAAGAAGAAAGAAATACAATTAATGGAAACCGTACAGAAGATCAAACAAGCTATGTCCGTTAATGATTATAATAATAAAGTACCACTCGATGTACAAAAGAGTAATGAAGACAAATTGACTAACAGTGAAGGAGAATTACAAAGAATAGCTGATGCAATAACAGCTGTACAAACTATCTAAATAATATTTATATACAATTTTTTTTCTAGCCTTTGCAATTTATCTATGTATTATTTATTTATTTGAACATTTAATTTCATAATGAAATAATCTTAGATAAATGAGTTACACTCTATTGGATAGAAACAAGTCCATATGCTCTTGTATATTCCTTAAGTAATAGTAAAAGCTCATTTATATATGCATACAATCTTTGGTCAGGTACTGAAGAGCTTTATATATTTTTTTTTTCATATAATCCATCAAATATGTAGAGAAGAAGAACAAACAAAATGTTCTCTTAAACTCAACGCAATTTGCGTTTCGAAAAAGTATTAAAGTAAATACTAGGAAATTTAACCTTTGCTTACCATTTCACCCTTCCTGGAGTAACACGCTTACCACACTCGGGTCCTTTGGATCCGAGCAAGAAAAATCATTATAAAAAAGAAACTATTGCATAGATTTACTTCAATATTTTATTGAGATTTCTTTAATACTTACTTAAAAAGACTATATAAGTTTTATAGCATTAAATTAAATTTAAATATGTTGAAAAAATTCTCAAAGTTGAGTACAATTGAGAAAAATGAGTTGCAAAAAAGGTCTGGGTGATCTTTTGGATCCAAGTGTGCTAAGCAAAGGTTAATAATATCATATATTTATAACATATTTATTACTTTACAACAACAACAAAAAAGAAAATACGTATGTATAAACCTGGGCCAAAGGTATTTTTCAAAAATAAAAATGAATAAAATAAAATATTATTAAAAAATGATTAAAATATGTATATGTTGGAATTCATTATTTTTGATTGATTTCACAAAACAAATTAGAAGAATGAATTTATATTTATTGTTTTTCTTTTTATACCTTTTTTTTTTTTTTTTATTTATAAAGCATTGCCAGTAAATGTGTATAACGATTATTAAAATTGTTATAATGAAGAAAATCTAAGTAAAAATTTAAATAATAAAATTGATTAAATTTAATTTGTTCTTCTGCTTTGATACATTTCTACCAATATTATCTGCAGCTAAGTTAACTTACAAATGTGCTTATTAAAAATAATACATTTACAACATAAAATTATTCTATTAAAGATTTATATATATAACATATAATAAACTATTATATTGAATAATTAAATTATTGTAATATTTAACTATATAAAATAACAAATATTTCTCATCAAAAAAAAAAAAAGAAAAAACAAACACATTTCGAAATTTTTCAAATATGTTATTACTACGTGTAAAATGATTCATTATTTATAATATACGTTGTATATATATATATATATATATATATATATATATATATATATATATATATATTTTATATGATTAAATTATTACATCACTATAAATCTCACTTCATTAGAATAAATCTTAAAATATAAATTGAATAATTTTTATGATTTTTTTTTATCGTATAAAATTCAAACTTTAAACTGATTGATGTATGTGTGAATTTGCCTTGCTCTTACAATGCTTGTTTCCCTGAGCTGATTTTGTTTATTTATAATACTTTTAGATTTAAATTCTTGAGGGTTTATTTATGAGAACGAATTATGTACATATTAAAAATGATTTAATTGTAGACAACAGAATAATAATAATAATAATAATAATAATAAAATTTTGTAGTTATGTACAAATAAAGCATTTTTCTTAAACAATTAGATTACAAGAAATGTTTTTTCATATAAACAACAAATATAATTTATAATTGTGCATCAGGATAGGAAAGATAATACTTCCTATCAATAAAAAGTAACAATATTTAATGTTCTAATATAATATTATTATAAACATTTGCATTGTTAATTATCTCTCCAAAGGAAAATATACAAATTATGCTGCAGATATATATATATATATATATATATAGCGATAAATAACAAAAACAGATATATATATATATATTTATAGAATATATACAATTATGATATGCGAATTCTAATGTTTATTATCTATTCAAATTTTGTCCAATTATTTTGTGATTTAACTGGTGTAGATGTGCCGAGCGATAAGCTAAAAGCATTATCCATATTTTTAATACTGTTTCCAGGTGCATTTTGTGTAGATACTACTGAAGAACTTTTTGTTGGCGATGCACCACCACCACCACCATTAGTTACACTAAATTTATCAAAATCTAAACCATATGCTTGTAATAGATCCAAATCACCAACACTATCAGAAGGTTTATGCGAATGTTGTACATCTTTTCCACTGTGTAAAGGTTGAAAATATGGATATAAAGGATTACTAAGACCTTCACCCATTTCTGGAATATGCAATGATTGTGTCATTTGTTTTGTATTTGAAAATACTGTAGATCTAGAGAGTAATGGATCAAAATCATCGTTGCTATTCGTAGAATCTAATCTGATTAAATCTGGCACTTCTGGTGAACTCTGTAACAAAAAGTAAAGAAGAAATTATATATACATTAGAGAAACATTAAATATTTTCAATGATATATATATACTCTTGTACATCAATCATGTAAGACATTAATGTAATGTATCTATAATTTGTATATTACAAAAATTTCACATATATATATATATTATATAAGTAAATATAAAATAATAGCAACAATGAACTATGATGTTTACCTTAGCTTGTGCAGAACAGGATGTAGTAGTACTTACAGGATGGATTGGTATGTCAGAATTAATAGATAAAGATGGATTTGTGGATTGAAACAATGGTTTTTGTAAATAGGATGGAATAAACACTTTACTTGTATCAAAAGGATCATCATCATCATCATCATTCTCAGTTTCTTGAAATGAATTAGTAGTAGTTAAAATACAATTATCACTTATATTATCATCTTGTTTTTTCAACGCCGAATCGATATTTGTAAAAATATTTGTATAATCAATTTTATTATTAACTTTAGATTGCAATTGTTGCGGCTGTTTAATGTCATTTTGTAAATAATTAGGAACATTAATAATAGCAGGAGTAATCCATTCGTTACATGTATGCAAATCACGTAAAAAATTCGATTGTTTTGATAATCCATGTACAGAGGATGAACTATGTATGAGACATGCTTCTGAATTAGTTTCATCAGAAGTCATTTTATTTGATTTATCAACAAACAATGTATCATTAATAAAAGGTTTCTTCATATTTATCTGTAATGCTTCGATTGAAGAATTACATTGATCAATTGTATCATTAATATTGGTGGATGTTGGTTGGATGTAAGATGATGTCATTTTTGGAGGGGATATTTCATGAGTGTTTCTGACAATTGTACGAGGTAGAGGGCCATGTCGTGAATGCCCACTCCATGCAGATCTCAAGCTGTCTAAACTTCGCACTGGCTTCAACTGAAAGGTGGTGCATGAGACACGTTTATTTGTAATGAATTATAAAAAAAATATCTATATATATTAAATGAAATTAAATATCAAAATTAAAATAAATATTCGTATCATTCATTTCTGTATATATATATATATATACATTTACAAGATAATTTCATGCAATTTATGCATGCAATTTAATTATAATGTGTTTCAATTAAAATGTGTCTTCATGTAACTCTCAGTAATAGCACGCATTTTTTTTTTTTTTTTGCAAAAACATGTAATACAAATTTTGAAGATCATGTCAAGGAATAATTGTGGTTGATTCAATGATAACATGTAATACATCACAATAGCACAATAAATTTGCAAACAAATATATGTATATATAAACATTTAACATTCACACAAAAGCACAAGAAATATTATTACAAAAATATATAATCTAAAGATTTAATTAATTTATATTTTAATTTTTATTGAAAAATAAATAAATAAATTGTCGAAATAAAATATAATTGATATATTAATGTTATGTACATGCATCATGCTATTACCTGTATTATTTTTCATTAAAATGTGTGTTCAAAATGATAGTGAATAATATATATGTATAATGTCTACGTTAAATTTAATAGTTCACAGTTTTTAAAGTTTTCATTAGACAAAAAAAACAACAAAATAATATTAAATAATAAATTACTTACAGTTCTATCCACAGGTGGTGTATTTGGATATATTACATCTCGAAGTTCATGCATAAGATCAATATTTATACGTTCTGGTGGTGGTTCTGATTCATCAGGAGAACTTGGACTTAATGGTGAGTATTGTTTTCTGTTAGGATAAATAAAGCACACATTTTTAATAAAAGTATAATAATAATATAATATGTTAGAAAAATATATTACATATTTTTGATTATAATTATTGATTTATTAAATGATAATCATCGTCATCGTATTACTAAACAAAACAAAACAAAATATAACGTTTACCTCGGATCTGTAAAATTGCTATTACGTAAACGTAATTCTTTTCTATAACTAGTTGTAGCAGTAAATCCATTGGGAGATTTAGGTGGTGCTGTAAATCCAATAGGATTTCTGTCTAATGTAGGTGAACTAGGCGCAGATCTTGGTTGATGAAATCTCATACTATTTTCACTTCTATTTGATCGTCCTATATCAACAAAAATATTTTTTAATAATTATTTAATAAAAATATAGAAATATATACAAACAACATATGTATAGAATAATATTCTTAATCATTATTTTTACAGATAGAATAAGAAATAAATAAATAAATAAATAAACACACCTTTCCACTTCAATCCTTTATATGCAGTTTTCATATCTTTCCCTCTATCTTTGACCTGTAATTAATTTTTAATACAAAATTATAAAAGAAAACAAAAAAAAAAAGAAACTAGAAATTTATACAAATATTTGTAAACGATTAGTTTTATTATTATTATTATTATTATTATTATTATTATTATTATTATTATTTCTTATAATTCTGTATACGAAATCATTTTTTTACACTTACAGATTTAACTGCATATTTTACTGCTGGATTTGCCTACGATTAAGTAAATTTTATTGGAATATTTACTTATCAATTAATAGAATAACCAAAAAAAAGAAAAACAAACAAACAAATTATAACAACAATTTATTTTTCAAACGACTTACTTTATCTTTCACGCTACGGAAAAATGCTGAGCTTTCTTTTCGCATGGTGTAAGTCCATTCTCTATATTGTTGCATAAATTTATTGCTAGATTTGACTGAATAACTGCATGCCTCCATTTCAAATTCATCGGAGAATCCAAGTCCTGAATTGAGCATATTTAATCTCTCTTCTATAAACTAAAACATAAATAATATTCTATTGTTTCATTCAATATATAAAATTATTAAAGAAAAATATATTATAAAAAATGTATTTTTTTGTTTTTTTGTTGTTTTTTTTTTTTAAACAATATATTGTTATACAATTAATATATTAAAATATAGAAATAATTGTGAAAAATTGTTATGATCCATCATTTGGAGATTTGTTAGTAAAAAACTTACAAGTTACACATACTTGTTGAAATATTTGAAGTTCTAACATTTTTCGTAGAAAAGGTTGCATGGAAGATGGTCTACTTTCTACAAATGCATTTTGATCAAACGTGATACGCTCTCCTTGTTGCAACGTTAATGCTTCTCTATATCCTGCAGTTAGTTGTACTAATGCTCGTAAAAATGCTCTAGATACTCCATCCCCAAGTAAGGCAGGTCTATTACGCAATGCTTTCTTTAAATTTGTTACCTGAAGTTAAAATACTTTTTATTTATTTTTAAAAAAATGAACTATAGTTCCTTCTCAATAAATTTATTATTTCAAATACATAAATAAGTATATTTATACATACTACATCTTGAGGTAAAGATTCCAAATCTTGAAAAGGTGACTCAATGGTGTTATTATCGGCATCTAAAATTACTACCTCACCTAAATCACTTTTATGAACTCTCTGAAATTCAACAACAACAACAACAACAACAAATTATGAAATATCTTTATTCAAACCTTTTGTTTTTTATATGAATTCAAAATATAATGTAATAATAATTACCTGAAGTGTTGGAGCAGGTACACCTATCAAAAATGGCATTGGTGCTAATAAATAATCCATTAAAGATAATGGAAGTACTGGGATATATATGTGTTGCCAAATCATTGGATAAATTAAAGCATTGCATGCTTGTACACATGCACTTAACCTTGATAAACGTTTGGAAGTAAAAATAATACGTCTTTCATATAACATAGACGCAAATACTACCATCATATTATGAGCATCTACAGCACTGTAATATTCTGTCAAATTTCTCTGTAAAATATATCAAATGCTATATAGCTTCTTCATTATATATATGCATTACATAAATATATTTGTAAATATTTTTCTAATTTATATTAATAAAATATATATACATATAATTACTCACATTTTCTGGAATACTAGGTAATTGAAATTGTTTAGGACTTTGGCAAACAAAATTCTATAAAAAATAAATATACAAAGTTTTAAACATTATTTATCAAATACAAAATTATTAACAATTAATATGAGAAATTTTAATATTATAAAACTTACAGTATTAAGACTTGGTATTGGTATAGATATTGAATTCCCAGGTATAGGTACACCACAGCTGTGTACCTTTTCAAGAAATTTACAAAGATCTTCTCCACTTCCATTATTTGTTAAAGATGCAATATGATTTAATAATCTAAGCAGATAAGAAAAACCATGTTATATTGAAAACTATTAAATGAATAAATATAAAAATGATTACAAGATGACACATAATATACATATACATATTTTGTATTTCTTCTAAATATAGATAAAATAATACTAACTTATAAAATGTTTCATGCCATGGCAATGCACTTAAGACCACTAATGCGGTCTCTGTTTTTGGATCATGCCGACAAAAACCAAAGGTCCATTTTGAATCTATACTAGTAAGCACAAATGAGAAGTGCTGCACCAGTAAACTAAGAACAATATAATAATAGCAATTAACATAGAGAATCGATATGTCACAAACACAGAAACATTATATATATATATATATATACATATGTATTTATACATTACTTTTCTATTTCACATGGATACGCAAATTTAGGGACTGACTTCAAGATTTCTTCATCTGAAAATGAACTTGGATATTTTTGAAGAATCCAAGCTTGTTTGTTGCTAACCGGTGCAGCAATTTCACAAAAACATTCAAATAACTGCTTAACGTCCTCCCTGAAAACATAACAAATACAATATATAAGATAATATTAAGATAAAATTAAAGATATTAGTTAAATAATGTCAATATTAATCAATTCATTTCTACCATCTGTCTGTAAACTATCTGACATGATGACACAATTTATACATTTTGAAAATAAAATTTGATTTATAACACTTGGTTTCATTGCATATAAATAAAAATAATATTAACTTTTTATAATGTTTGATTTTAATATAAAATTATTTATTATAGAAAGTATAAACGATCTCGACACATAGAAAAATATATATATATATATATGTATATACTATTTGTTCGTGTATGCATTATTGTAAATGATTAAATTCTCATTTATGATACTAAATTATTATTTAATGATAGAATAATGTAAATAATAAAAATCTTTAAATTACCTTAATCTGGATCCCATGATAATAGTCAAAAAAAAGTAAGTACTTAATATATTCCTGACGTTTATACGTCATTGTACTACATGACAGTAATGAATTCCATTCACGTGAACTTTTTATCACTATCACAAATGCAGTTCACTATCAGCTTGTCACTATTTACACAGATACTTTTTTGATTAATCATAAGTAGCGTTGAAACTGTAACTGTATGTATATATATATATATATTAATATGTACATAAAATATATCCTGTTTCGAACACGTAGAATATTCGACTATTAAAATGTTTTATAAATAATTGTTAAAAATTCAATAAAATATAATATTCCTTTTCATTTTTTTCTTCCTTGGTATTAAGATGCAATAGAGAAGGAATATGCTACGAGTTTTCTACAGCTGTGTTCTGTAGATTTTTTTAATATATACTGTATATATAAAAATATATGTAATGAAAGTTCAACGAGCGCAAGTAGAACATCAGTAACAGGATGCGTCATCTATTTAAACCAATGAAATGTGAGTAAAATATTCTTGACACTAATCGCATTTTAATGATTTACTTTAAAATTTCATTTAAATGATTAGATTCATATCGAATGAAAATTTATTTAAAAAAAATGAAAATAGTATTTCAAAATCTCAATTGTTATAAATAATTATTTTGATCTACCATTTTAAATTTTTAACCAATCAGACGTCTGTAAATCTATAATCAATCAAACCTCTGTAAGATTCAACCAATCAGACATCTATAAATCTCTTCTAAAAATACGATGCACAAAGGCGCGTAAATTTAAAACAAGAATAAAATACAATGAATGTTCATTTATTGAAAATTTAATTATTTTTATGTATTTTATTTTGTTATTTGAAAATTGTTCTTTTTTTTTTCTTAATGATAAGTTTGTTCGTTTTTTTCCTACCAGAGTGCGTTTCATATCCTTATATTTAGTAAATGCAACGAAACCTTGACACATCACTATCTATATTTTGTATTTTATGCATTTAGATAGTTTTGGTCGTTTGCCAGACAGTTTAACCTGCAGCTAATAGTCAATTTTAAACTTCCTAATAATATTTAAAATATAAATTAATAACATTATAAATTCACAATGGTAATTACACATAATTTATATTAATATATTTACAATTGATTTACTATATACAAATGCACAAATATATCTATCATTTTTTTATATGAACTTCTTCAATTTGAACTTCATAGAAAAAAAGAATATAATATTTATAAAAATACCATTACGATATATATATATATATATATATATATATATATATATATGTATATATATTTGCAATAATATTTCATTGCACTTTAAATACATATACTAGTTAAACTTGAATTATGTATTTTTATAGGGTAACGAAAGTTCTCTACCTATGGAACTGTGCTCAAACTGTAAGTCAATAATTTAACTTCAATATTAATGTTTATATTTTATATTAATATTCTAATGATTGATGCTTTTACTTTTACAATTGAAAATACATAAAAAGTTTTAATTATTAATATATGATATATATTTGATTAAATATTACATTTTCCTTTTTTTTAGAAATGACTTGCATTATTGTAAATATTCATTAAAATAAAATTTAGTACAAATGTGAGAATACAAAAAAAAAAAAAAAGAAATAACATATTTTATTTTGAAATCATATCTAATATGCATTTAATTATAATTGATAGTTGTATATCAAATGTATAAGTTTATTTTAATAGAGTAGAATAGAAAATATTGAATTTAATGTTATATTCTTATGAAATATGCTTGTGTGTGATGACTTAGTCGATGTGGACGAAATTAGAAGATTGGGAAAACGTTTTCGGAAGCTAGATTTAGACAACAGTGGGGCATTAAGTATCGATGAGTTTATGTCATTACCTGAATTACAACAAAATCCTTTAGTTCAACGTGTCATCGATATTTTTGATGCTGATGGAAATGGTGAGGTGGATTTCAAAGAATTTATTCATGGTGTATCACAATTTAGCGTTAAGGTTAGCATTTGTTTACTTTATTCTTTGATATCACCTTGGGTATGTGTATATATATATATATATATATATATATATATATAT